>CAUYSK010123395.1:0-82339 GCA_963575035.1 Avahi laniger
CTTCATGGTATACTTATACCACATCAGGAAAATGCAAATCAAACCACAGTGAGATATCACTTAACTCCAGTGAGAACGGCTTTTATCAAAAAGTCCCAAAACAAACAAATGTTGGTGTGGATGTGGAGAGATAGGAACACTCCATACACTGCTGGTAAGACTGCAAACTAGTACAACCTCTATGGAAAGTAATATGGAGACACCTCAAAGAGCTAAAAGTAGAACTACTATTTGATCCAGCAATCCCATTACTGGGCATGTACCCAAAGGAACAGCCTTACCATTTTTGCACTGTCATTTTTGGTCTCTTCATCTGCCTTCCTTGATGAACTCTGAACATATTGGCAGTAGGGTTACTGGGCCTTTTGCCCCCATACCACTTCAGGAGGGAACAGATCAAAGACTCTCGGTAGATATTTGCTGAGTATTTGGGCAGATGGATGGGTGGGTATCTGTAAGCTCCTGTATCTTACTATGTAACATCTACTGTGTGCCCATTGTCATGAGTGAATGCATATCACAGGGTTTCAGGTTTGCATAGTCTATTAAGATTTGTGAATAATCCCGGCTCCTACGCTTCCTCCAGCAAAGCTCCAAAAGCTTTGTAAAATGAAAGAATCAGATCAGGAACATTTAACCTGGTCTTGTCTTCCAAAGAGTTCTCAGGGCTGAGGGAGGACAAGGCAAACATGCTTGAAGTGCGTCCTCAGATCAAGGGAAACATTCAAAATGGAGTCGTTGGGCACCCAAGTGGATACAAGAGTCGGGAAGAAGAAACTACCGAACTGGGGCAGGAAATGGGCTAATCAAAGTTCTTTTGCTATGCCTCCCTCTGCTGACACCACACTGACACCAGCACAGGATGAGGACTCCTCTTTAATTGTGAGCAGGAGTGAGCCAGTAGTTAGAAGCCTTCAGAACCTCAGAGACCAGGCAAGAGGGCACGTGAAACTGGCGAATCCTTGGTCTGAGCAGTAGGAAAATTCAAGGAAAGCCACTGCCAAGACCTGCTGGTGGCTCCACAGCTGCCACCAATCACCATCATTCCAGCTGTGTGTGTGCTGTTTCAGGAAGCCTAATAAATCTGGTGATTTAATTACACTAAATTACTTAATCAGAGAAATTTTTATGCTACAAATTATTACTTTAATAAACCAGAGAGAATAAAGAAAAATTTCTTGAATATCTTTGCCAAATCAGTCTAGGCATCCATTTTCAATTTAATAACTAATAGCAGAGGAGATTGAAATAGATGTTATTACAGATTTTTACAAGGCAAAATATATTTAAGCAAGATCAGAAGGTTAATTAAAATTATAGTTGGGTCTTGTCATTACCCGGCCACTCTTTTTCTTCGGCACAGTTGCTCCGAGTTTAGCATCTGTTTGATAAAAATGCTTAAAAATGAAATCCTCATTTAAAAGAGCATTATACTCGGTCTTATTTTTGAGCCTGATTTCATGTACCTATGTCGGAAATAAATGCATAATTAACCCTTTTTCATGATAAATTAACATTCATTTTCCTAGGATTAGTAGGAAATAGCATAATACAGGGCAGGGTTTGCTTTCATTCCAACAGTCTCGGGGGACCTCTAACACTCTTAAAGGATTAGTAAAGCCCCGTGATTCATCGTGTGTCTATGTACATGGAAATAGGATGCAGTCCCCAACTGTCAGAGGTTTTCCTAATTGACAGCTTTTACAAGTAAACGCACAAAGATTAGCCTGCAAACACAGTAAGGGTGACTTTGGAGACCTGGTTGGGGTGTGTTGGCAAAAGGAAGTGTCCTGTGAATACTGAGAATTTCAGATGAATTCTTCCAGGATTTTTAGACATAAGGTTACAGCAGCTGTTGGAAACCAAGGCCCCCAGAGAGCAGATAAGCTTTCAGGGGAAGCTCTTTGTCTGCTGCCTTCTCATCGAAACTCTTGGGGTTTCTTCCTTATCTGAGCCCACTTTTATAAACCAATAGCTTTACATTTACATAAACAGCATGGTTTGTTTTATTTGATTTATTAAGATCAGGTTGAAAAAACCAGGGGCCTATTGGAGAATAGAATTGTGAGCCTCCTTGAGTCTTTAATGCAAGATTCGCAAAACCTTCATGAACATGAATAAATTTCCACCAAAAGTCACAGGGTAGGGAGCCTGCAATTCAAATGTTTAAAGGGGGAAGGGGGTGCAAAGAGACTCCTGCTGTTGCTCTCAAACAGGGTAGAGGTTTTCTTTGATTTAGTCCAAAAGACAGGAGTTTAGAAGAGTGAATGGAGTCCCATGTTTTGAGTAGGTGTGATAACCAGGTCATATGCCAGGCATTTTACCTGAATTATCTAAATGGAGAACCTGAAAGTAAAGAATGAGACATTTGCAGACAGTGTGACCCAGGGAGAGGGTGGGGTGGGCCCGGGTGGGCCCCCCGCCTTCCTAGTAGGTGCTAAAGAAACAGTTAAGGATTCTCATGGGATTTGTCCTCTTAGTGAAATCCTTTCCAATGGATAACCCTGGTGGTGACTCTTTGCCTGCTCTAAATTTACATTGAACTCATTGGAGGCCCTTGATGAGCATATGAGTAGGATCATCTTTGGGGGCAAGGAGCTTTTTAGTTAGTGTTTTAAAGTTTAGGACCCAGGATAGCTCTTGGAAGGCAAAGAGTGAACTATTCCTGTCAAGTCAGAGATTTTGATCTCAGGAACGCTGGATGAGTTTGTCAGGTTCCATTCCCATCAGGACAGTGGTCAGCCTTGGGAAGTGGCCCTGGAATTCTGTGTCCTGGACTTGGAGGCAGCACTCATCATGGCCAGGGCAACCAGTGGAAGGTGATGAAGGGAATGGGGCCCAGCCCACCATCCTTGCCGCAGAGATACCATCGCTCAGATACACTTAACTGCCCCATCTGGAACCTGTGTCTAAGTGTTGTTGAGGGTTTTGTTTTTAAAGGGAAGCTATTGAATTGATCTGAAGAACTGAAAAACTGTATTCATAGCAGAGTCATTGTGAGTTTTATATTTGAAAGAAAATCTGGTAAACATGTAAGAAAATCTGCATCCTGCATGTGGATAGCTTCAAGAAAACAGTTGGATCAAATAAAAGTGATGATGAATTTAACAGCCCTAGCTGCAGCCAATGCACATGAGAGACTCAGTAGAGCCCCACAGCCTCTGCTGAACAGACAATGGGAAGGGGAGGCTCTCTGGGGGCCCTGGGAGAAATCCTTGATCAGCCCCCAGCCTGACCCCTCCTCCCCACTGGTCATAATCCACTCGAAGGGAACCTGAACATTTACTTCAACAAACACCACAAATGTCCTTCCTTTGAGGCCCAATGAGCAAGTGGAGCGAGGCCAGGCCCACAGGGTGACACAACAGTAGGTCAGCATTTGCAGAAGGAAATAGCTGACCCAGAAGGACACTGGGCAGGGCCACCCAGCGTGGGAACTGGTTACACGTGCTGTGGAAACACATGTGTTTTGACCATATGGAAAACTCCGGGAGCTGGTTTGCCCCTGCCTTGTGCTCAGTCCTGCCTTGAAATCTGTCTTAATGGTAACATGGTGGCGGTGATGGAAGTAGGTCCCAGGATGCAGGGACTCCTGCTTTGTCTCACTCACTGCCATATCCTGAGTAGCTAGAATAGTGTCTTGTCCTCCGTGGGCCCTCTGTTAATAATTGTTGAATGACAATCACAGTTGTCTGTCTGAGCTAAAAAAAGATCCGTGAGGTTTTGGACCATTGACTCTTAACAATTTAAGAATTGCATGAATCTGGACTGAATTCTGCACTTGACACGAAGGTTAACTTGCATGGGGATTTCGCAGCAGTGTTTACATGAGGATCAGGGATGTCAAGCAGCCTTCCTCAGATCGTGGCCTGGTCACTTGAAATGCTTGGCAAAAACGCTGATTTGGGGGATCCACCCTGGACCCACTACTTGAGGTCATCTGAGGGTGGAGCCTGGGAATCTCCATTTTAAACTCAGGCTTTCTAGACTGTTCTGCACAGTCAAGATGCAGAGCTTTGGTATTAAGGTTGTGCCAAATGAGAGTCTAACGAAGAAATTGGGAAAAATGACTTTGGTTACAACTAATTTTGAAAATGAACTCATTTGGCATTCTGCAGCTATTACACACCAAGCACTGGGCCGAATCCACAGAGATTTTGAGAGGATAGAGACAGTCTTCACTGCCACAAGCTTAGGATCCAGCCAGGGAGAGAAGAAGGAAATTGGAATAACCACCAAGGAGAAAATAAGAGGGTTGTTCCAGATCAGGCGTGAGAGTTGTTCTGCGATGATGGGGAGGGCAATTTCAAGTCCTGGGAATTCCTTGGCCAAACTACTGATATGGGAAAGGCTTGAGAAACAATTGGCAAATTAGGAAAACCCTAATAGTCTGATGACAGGAAGGAAACGTCTTCCACTTTTTAAAGGTTAAAGAAAATAGGGCTTGAGAAGATACAGTGGATTGGAGGTCAAGAAGATTGTTGGGATCCTTCAAGGGAGGAAATTCTATGACAGGTTTTGGCCAAAATCAGAGCCTGAGAAACGGGCGGACCTGGCGGGGCAGGAAAGGAGACTGCAGTTTGCGGGGTCCTCTTCCCCTCCGCAGGGTGTGGTGGTGGTGAGTCTGCAGCCACCATGGGTGCTAAGGGGAGGCATCTGGGGAGAAGGGGATCCGAATGTGTTCATTCCCAGATGACAGCTTTGTGGAGAGAAGGATTTATTGAAGATGCCGGAGAGACGTGAAGTGGTCCCACAGAGCAGTTATAATGTGGTGGATTTAAATAGCCACACGGCCTTGAGGTCCTGTTCTGTCTCTGTCTCTCTCTCATGAGAGAGAGTGTGTGTGAGAGAGTCTCTCTCATGAATGTGTTTACGTGTGTGTGAGAGAGAGACAGACAGACCAAGGCAGAACGATTAGAAACCTCACAGGTACACAGTGAGGCCCAGAGTTTCTCAGGCTGGGAGAGTAACAACAGTCCGCCAGACTTACTCTGGTTAGAAGGATTTCAGGGACCAAGGAAAGTGCTGTTCATGGCCACGGCTGAATAGCAGATCTGAATTACCACCTGAGAGATTTTATGTGAGTTACAGCCTGGCCCTGTATTTGAGTAAAAGTTTTTCTCCTGGGACGACCTCAGTGTTATAAGGAGAGAAACAGACCAAACATTTTGAACAGATTAAAGTGGCTTCTTATTATCCACAGTAGCAGAAGGGTAGTTGAGAGACAGAGGCGAAATATCGCAGCAGACAGTCTCCGTGTGCCTGCTGCTGTGAGCAATCGCGGGATGTGTCCGGTCTAGGACGTGTTGAAACCAGAACAAAATTCTTAAGACAGAATCACTGAAGACGCTGAGACTCTGGTTTATTCAAAATTTACCTGAGACTCAGAGATTTCGGGACCAAAAGCTCTTAGAAGCTCGGTGTTTCCAGTGAATACAAAATCTGGAGGATGGTACACATTACCAGTTCTTAATAATGTGTTATTAATTAACACAATTAATTAATTAATGCATTATTAAGAACTGGTACACAGTTCTTAATAACACATTATTAAGAACTGTCTGTCCCTTGCAAGGTGGACTAAGAAAGCACAGTATTGGAACGGAGTGCCAGTTACATACTTAAAAAGAACAATAGTTTTTATGAGAAACTTATAAAAAATTATATAAATGGTTTCACGAGTCAGGGACAAAATGCCAAAGATAATTTTGAGTGACCTTTACAACTGGGGATGAAAAATGAGGGCTGGATTCAGAGGGATGACAGGATCTGGTCGGGCTTAAACTCTGCTAAAGGCAACACTGCGTTGCTGCTGTTTGAAAATGAAGTGAAGGAAGACCTTATTTTTCAAGTGCAAATCATATGTGACTTTAATAGTGTGAATTCTGTCAAGTGGTCCGTAGAATAAATTTGCACACAGTTTAACATAACACGAGTACATTAAATAGGATCTGGCATTAAAAGACCCAACACCAAATGGGAATCTGAAAACAAATGCCCATGTTCTCCCCAGAAGACCATTCGCCCTGAGGCCTTGGGCATTAATTTAACTGAATGAGGAAGCCACTGGGGCAGCTGTCGGGAGCTTATTTGATTTGTGAATAAACAATGCCTTCATTTTAAATGCAGTTCACTCTTACCCAAACCAAAGCAAGACCAAGAGCACAAAAGAGACTAATTGGTTACACAAAAACTACTGAAAAACAAAACAGTCTGAGATTTTTGGAGTCAGTGTTGGGTTTTTTTTTTTTTCTTGTTAAAGGAAAATGCAGAATTTGGGAGCTACTGCTAACTTTTAAGGGCAGTGAATGCTAGGAAACCTCAGGTTGTGTCTTGCTGTTAATTGATGCACTGCATTCAGGCATCGGTAAGGAGGTGTGGGGGTATGAAGGCATCCTGTAGAGTCTAATCTTTGGGCTTGTCAACCTGTGTCAGCCAGCATTCTATCTGTGGCAGAGGGCCGGTGTGACAGAGAGAAGGGCTGAGAAGAGTGGCTGTCCTTTGTTGATCCCCACAGGGATCTCCTGATCTAGCGCTCTTCAGGAGTGAGAATGGTGTCAGCTCAAAAGAAGCACCAAGGGATTCAGTGGGGCATTTACAGAGCATCCACAGCAAGGACTTGTTAACACTGTACAAGGTCTGGTGGCATTTCTCATCCAGTATATCCCACCTGCCATCACTCTCCAGGTGCTGGGAGAGAGAGATTAAACCCAGGGACACAGACACTTGGAAGTTCTTTCAAGTTAGAAGCCCTGAATGAGCAGGGCAGTTTGCAAAGAGTGTGACCTCATGGCTCATTAGACCCCTCTCCCTCCATGGTCATGACCTCGCCGTGTGTGCATTCCACCCTGGGCAGGGAGGCTAAAGACCCAGGGCATCCGTGTGGGGGCCGTGCTGTGGTTCTGTGTCCCTGCTGGAGGCCATCCCATGCTGGGAGGGGGTGAGGCAGCACCGCCCAGGGGGAAGGAGGCCTTGTGGGAAAGACCATGGCATGTTTCCAACGAGCAAATTGTATTTATTCATGAATTCGCATGAATTTCAAGATGCTGCTTGGAGTTTGCGCTTAGCAACTGACAACCCAAGATGAAACGGGCCTTGAAGGCGCCATAGTGATGCTGGGAACCTGAGTCTGTGGATAGATTGTTTTCCAGCAACGTCTTCAATGTCTTGAGAACAAATACGCTGTCTGTGCTGCCGGGCTGCACTTTGGCCTCCGATGTTCTCGAGCAAGTTCCTGGCGTGTGGGCACTTGGTATGGACAGAAATGAGCAAGAAAATGTCGGCATGAACGCCCACGAGTCTTTTTCCTCCCAAATCACATGTGCTAATGGAGCATGGGGTGATGCCCTACCCATAGATTTTTATGGTATTTTCTTTCCCGAAGAGCCAGAGAATAACTAGAGGTGTTTAGCGACCTTCTTGATGAGCAGGTTCCTCTTATGGGTCATTACATTGATTTTCCTCCTCCAGGCCTGGGGAGATTAAGAGCGGGGCAGGTGGCCTTTTCACACGGTGGACCAGAGGTCCCCTGCCAGCAGCAGCATGTGACATTAAAATGGTGAGCATCCTTGTGACTGTTACAATGAGCCAGGTAGCCGCCCTCCCATCCTGTTCCACGTGCAGGTGTATGTTAAGACAGGGCGATCGAGAGCCCAAATCTGTCTTTGCAAATCTAGTCACATTGTTCATATACCAAAGGCATGTACAAACCTTGCGAGGAAATTTTTTCTAAGTCAAACTTCTTTTTGTTTTCTTTTAAAATAAGATATAATCTACTTACCATACAATTCACTCCTTAAAATGTTTTTTATATATTCATAAGGTTGTGAATTCATATTCATCACAACACAGAATCCTTTGGAACAAGGTATAATTGTCATTCTACAAATCTATTTTGTTAGTTGAAAGTTTTCAACATGGTTTTTTTGTTTTGTGTTTATTTATTTGTATGATTTCTTTGCTATGAGCATTTCCATTAAGTGCCTGAGTGTGTGCGCATTCATGTTCCCTGGAGCCTCTGCAAATGAACTTCTTTGGTGTGGACTGTGAGGCCTGACCACAGGAGCTTGGCAAGAAGGGAGCCCAGAGCCGGCCAAGGGTGGGTCCTGCCCGGGGTGCTAGTACTGCTGGGAGAGGTTGACAGGTCTGCTGAGCCTCCAGCCACCTCCTGACCACAATTAACGTGACTCTCAGCTGGTGGAGCTGCACAGCCCCTGGACTCTGAGACCAGCATTACTCTGCTCTTGTAGGTTCTTTCTGATCTCTGCTCTCTTACTCCCTAGCCTGGGCCCTGGCTTTTCTCCGGGTTGACTGCCTCATGCTTGGATCCATGATATGGGCCAAACCACACTGGCCTGGGTTGACTCCAGGTCCAGCTCCTGCTGGGTAACCCAGTCTTGGTGCCTTTTAGCTTCTGGGAAAGCTGGCCAAACATGATGTGGTCAGTACTGGGGATGATCCCAGAAAACAAAGTCAGAAAAGATAATCCTGCTCAAGAAGCTTGAACTTGAAAAAGAGCTGCTAACCAGAAAACAGTCTGGAAGACTCTCCTCTTCTCATCCAGGGAGTTATTATCTGAGGTTGGGGCCTAACATAATTCTAAATGTTTTAAGTGGCCCTAAATGCTGCCTCTTATTGTTCAGGGCCAAGTGACCCATTTGCAGATCGGCCTACACTTTTTTTTTTTTGCACAAATAGTAGGAAAATTTTATATAGGACGTACACTCTCACGGCAAAGTCGTAATCAACCTCCTTCTTGATGTGAGAAGTTTCCCACACTCTCTTTATTACAGAAATGCTGCTGTTTGCAAGGTGGTTCTTGTAGAACATGGTGGGACCTATTGTAAATGAGAATCTGTATATTTGGGGGTTAGAAAGTGAGGGTCTTAGAGAAACATAGCACATCAAATACTGTGAGTCAGGGCAGAAGCACTGGGCTGCAGAACTGGCCTTCCAGTGACCACACTGAGGAAAAACTGTAGTTGCAGGAGATCTTAAGATAGTTTGTTCCTAGCTGAAACTTTCCCAGGCTATGGCTAAAAATCACATTCTGCCCTCCCCTCCTTCCAGTCCCCTCACTCATAAAGCAGAGCAAAAGGACTCACCTCTCCTGTCTTGGTGTCACAGCTGTTATTCCCACCACTGAATCCTGCCTCCCAGCTTCATCCTCCAGGCCAGAAACCATCTGGTCTCTCTTGGCTCCATGAGCCGTCTTGCCCAGAGTCCTCCTGAGAAGGAGTATCTCCTGGGTTTCCTTTGAGGAGTCGAGTAGTAAATTAAGATCCTGTAACCAAAGAATTAATAATTCATCCTTGCTATTGACAGGTACCCTCCTCTCTAAGTAGTTCAGGAACCCAACTGGCTTGTGCAGAATCGAACGTGGCATGTGAGTGGGTACCCAGATCTATTCACAGCTGTGTGCCTGGTGCTCCCCGCCACTTGGGGGTTGTCTAAACGCATGATTTGTTAAAGGCAATACAGCCTTTTGCGAAACTTATATTGCCCATTAATTGGTCATTGATCTCCAACCCATTTAGGACAGTTATTCTTACAGATAATTGTATGCCTTTGTCATGTTGTATAACACTGAATCTTAGTTTATTGTTTGTGGGTTATAGTTTCATCCCAGGCCCTTGAATGACGTCCAATGATTTCTTACTGACATTCATTCAGCAAATATTCCTTGAGCATCTACTGTGAGTGAGATGAAATACCAAGGACGTGAATACACAGAGAGGGATAAGTGATGTTTGCTGCCTTCAGGGCATTTTCTGACTGATTGCAGAAATGAGACATACACCCAAATAATTATTACGGGAAAGTGCTCGGCACCCTTCTTCTATTGTGTTGGTGGGAATGTGAAATGGTTACAACGGTTTTGGAGGGTAATTGGACAATATCTTTTAAAATTAGAAATATCTTCCCTTTGACTCTGTAGGCCCCTTTCTAGGAATTTAGTGTATAGAACTGTGGTACCTAAAGATATAAATTCTGGAATGTTTCCTGGAACATTATTTGTAACAACTAATAATAAAAGCCAAAAGACGAAATCCAAAAGCCTTTTATATCCAGAAATATAGGGGACTGGGGAATAAATGACAGTTCTTGCAATGGAGTGGGATGAAGTTGATTGCGTGAATGAGGCAGTTTCATATGTTGGCCAAGAAAAATGTTCCTGATATACTGGTTAGTGAAAACAATAAATTTCACGTGATTCTGTTTTTGTAAAGAAAAGGAATTCCGTATATTGGAATCTTTATGGTTCAGTTATCAGTGGAAGGTGGAATTACTTATCATTTTATATGATCGATTAGCTGTGGAATTACAGGTGGTCTTTCCTTTTTGTTTTCTGAATTGACCGAAGAGCAGCTCTGGCATGTGGGAGGGGAGGAAGGGCGTGCTGTCCCTTTCACCCTCCGTGCGTGGTCACCTGTGGCCCACGTGTTGCAGGGGCCCCTGGTGGTCAGCAGAGCAGGCGTCCTGCCTCAGCCTCCCCTGCAGCCGCCGTCTCTCGCTCCACTTGTCCATGGAGGGGCGTGAACCAAGCAAAAGCAGTGCGGAGTGCTTTTGCGGTCAGCCCTCAGCACCCACAGCCAGACTGTGGGCCCAAGAAACACTTTGTACTCTGCAGTGAGCAGTTTCCTGTGCGGAAGGTTCCCTGAGCCCGAGCTCTGTGTGTGGGGTCAAATAGCACTTCCCCTGTTCTGTGACAGTCTATGAAGTCAGGATGGGGAACATAGCATAGTGCAGTCTGTGTGTGGATCCACCACATGGCAGCATATAAAGGCTCTGACAAGTTCTGCAATGATGAAAAGTGCTCAGCGTCCTTTAAACCAGGATGCCCCAAGTTTATTTGACTGAGGAAACCTTCTTTACAGGACTCCTTCATTCAGTTCTAAGGAGCACACTTGGGGACTGCTGGGTTAGGGGATAGATGGGACTGGAATGACCTGGGTCAGGGTAAGGTCCTGGTTTCTCTGCCCTCCTCAGAGAGGCAGGGTCAGAGCTAACTAAGGTTGGCCCCTAGGGGCCTTGATTTTAGCGGCTGGCTATGAAGTCGTGTTAGAAACTGGTTTGTTTTTCCTCTGCCACTTTGGTCCATACTCATTTACACACTGGTTGATTTGGGTCTATAGTTGGATTGTCTGTAGTTCAATACAGCCAGGATACACATTGGCATTTTTTATGTAGTTATGTCACACCTAGATCTCTTAGAGTATGACAGTGCAACATTTCCTTCAAGTGCAAAGCCTTTGGATGGGAAGCCCCTGTGTTTGGGGCACTGAGGGACCCAGTGTGTGTGCTCTGTTGGAAGGACCAAGTGCACCCCTCACAGGGGCTGAGACGACGCATTGGTGTTAAGGCTTCAGCATGCTGGCAGAGCTGTTCCTATGCCTCTGTGAGCTTATCCCTTGGCGCTCACCACCTTTGCACCTCTGGTGCTGGGCTTTCTGTAGAACACCTCATTATTTTGCTCTTTGTGAGTGCTTCTTGCAGTGGGGAGAATCTCACTGGCTTCCTTGTTTTTAGTGGACTCCAGCATCCTACTGGGTAGTGGCTTGCCCCATCCTCCTGGCACTGGCTCTTTCTCCAGAGTAACGGTGTCCTTTCCTGTGGACTGGACTTACTCCGCACTCCATGGCCTTTCCCCTCCTCCTGCCTTGCCACTGGAGTCCTGAGATGTAACTTCGGCTTGCATAGAGCAACCTCTTTGGGCCTGCGGAGCTTTCTCATGAATAAATGAGGAGAAAGGCACCTTCTCCACTCACCTCCTAAGGTGTTTGCCTGCACTGTTCATTCATTCATTCAACAAATTTCTTTTGACCTGGGCACTGTGCCCATCCATGGTCCAAGCCCTCATGGAGCTTACGATCTGGTTATTACTGTATATTTTCTGAATGCACTTGGAGATCCTTGGCAGCAAGGAAAGCCTTTAGTCATGGGGTAATTCTCACTAAATTGCTTTCCGGGAAACATGCTGATCAGGAATAGTGATTCCACCTCCAGCTGCATGGCTCTTTACTCTTTTCAAAGTACATCTTGCTGCCTCCGCTGCTAGTGGGGGTAGTGATGTTCTGCATCTGAACTCAGGGACCGTCCCTGATGAATCCGGAACAATGAGCCATATCTCACTAGGACTAGAGAGTGAGAATAACCCTGAGACTAGGGACGGTCCTATGAGGAAGGTTTTCTGACCTATCAAGCTCGCAGAGTAAGGGATGGCAGGTTCTTGTGTGCTCACATTGCAGCGTTTATGCAAAGACAGGGACCATTGGAGCCCGTCACAGATCCCACCTTCATCCTCATCATCAGCCCTGAGATTCATGACAAAAACTGGACTGGGAAGTCCATTCATTCATTCATTCATTTTTTCGTCGTGTCGTCCTGTACTATATCCTGTGCTGGGAATATACAGCTTGCTAAGGTAGTTCTGTAGCAAGAAACTCCCAATTTAGCAGGACAGACAGACACATGAACAGATATTGCAATGAGTACCATTCATTGTCTCTGTGATAGTGTTGTTTCCAGGCACTGGCAGGGCTCCAGGAGGAGGAGGAGGAGGAGGAGGAACCTCACTGGAGGAGAGGGCGGGTTAGTAAGGGCAGGCAGGGAATGCTCTTTCTTCAAGGATAATATTAATAGGAAATTACCAGTGAGGACAAGAAGACGCTCAAGGCATAGGGACAGCATGTTCAGAAGCGTGAGGGCCTGAATGAGCAGAACTCTGAACTCTTCTAAGGGGCTGGAAGGCGTAGATTCGCGGACATTTTGGTGGGTAGGAAGCGTCACCAGACTGCTGGTGTGCTGAGTGTTCCCAGCATTGCCATGCAGCTAGTTCAGAAAGGTGTAATTAATAGCGCATGCACCCCCCCCCCAACCTGGGACATTTGATACCCAGATCTAGCAGCTTTGAGTATTGGGCCCTTAGAAGAAATCAGTAAAATCCTACTTTGGAATCCACACTGAGGGCAATTTGATTTCAACTCACCCAGCGGCATTTCCTGAATAAAGGACTTCCAAATATTCTGCCTCCAGACTTCATAGTCCACTCACAAATGATACTCAGAGAGCTAATGCCAGAGGAAATGTTTGGGTTAACCTTTTCTTTAAATTTTTAATGTTTGAAAGCACCTTTTCACCGAGTTCCCACCTTATTCATTCTACTGCGAGAGCAATGCAGGTTGCAATTGAGTCCATTGTTGTCTGATCATTTGAAGACAGCTCTGCGGCTAAACTCTGCAAAGGAGTTATTCCGCAGTTGGGAGTAGCTAGTTATAATTAACTGGCCTTGGCAACGTTCAATTTATACATGAGGGCTGCCCCTTGCAACGCTCTGGGGGAGCAGACTATGAATCCTCTCCCTAGTTTGGAAACACAATGGGTACAACTCAGACTAAAGAACAAAAGGAAAATGGTGTAAAGCCTGCGATGAAGCATCATCTCTAATTGGGTTTTCCTTCCACAATAGCACAGATTAAATGCAGAGTATCAACTTAACCTTTCCATTTGCTGCTTTTGTCAGCCAAAAACAGATGGTTAACATGATTTATATTTTTGTTCTTATTGTAGTTCTTTGCCATTTAATTGGAATCATATTATCAAACTGTTTTGCAAACACCCTGGAATTGAGGTGTCTGTTGTAACACTGAATAAAATAAATAAAGAATAAGTGGGGATTGAACCAGAAACATACTGCCTGGAAGACAGATTTTTGAACCAGTTCTAGTTGTGTTCCAACATTCAGGCTCTACACAGTTCTTTGCATATAAAAGGTTTATGAAAGCATGTAAATATTATTCGTCCTCTGAATGAAACATGCAAAACAAAATTCTGGGTAAATTCTTTAGAAAACTGAAGAAAATCATTTAAACCCATAACTTCATTTGAAATTACTCCTAATGACCTGTAATTTCCTCCTTTTGAAATGGTCCCATTAACATTAATCAGATTGATGTAGTGGTGATAGATTATTCTTGTTCAAAGGAATAGTGGTTTGTTGTCCTTCCTAATCCCCCATCCAGAATCTCTAACCAGGAAGTGTTCAGAAGGCTGTGGCTCCATCCTTTGGGTTTAGTCGCACTCAGTTTTGCTTGGTTCTATGTGGACCTCTGTGTTGCTTCCTTTGGTGGCTAAAGAGGCCCATTTGCAAATGGGCACTAGGTGAGGCTGATTTATCTAGGCCACTTGGGCCTGTATGGGACGGTGGTCTTCTTTGTTTTCTAGCGTTTGCTTTTAGTGGGCGTGCTGGAGAGCCTATTTCCACAGAGGGCTTCTCCCTTTCCAACCGGCCAGATTCATAAACCAGAGTTGGTCTTTATAGTCGTCTATTTTTCACCAAGTCCATAAACCTCTATGGCTCTGGCACTGCCTGTAGCTGCAACACGCATCCAGCGAGATGATTTGGTGGCACAGAAGCAAGGCTGTTTACACCCCGACAGCCAAACCTTCAATTTTTCATGAGGTGCTAGCAGAATAATTGTGTTCTTCCAAGTTTGCCCCAGCGTTGCTTTCTGAGCTTTGCTTTGTTACCATGTTTTGCTGAACCTAGCTGTGCTTGAAGGATAACAGTTGCTCAGCAAATCAGTGAATTTGGTGATGATATATAAAATCATATTTCATAGTTGCTTTGTTCCATTAATGTTTATCAAGTTCTGGGCTCTGAGAGACAGGCCTTTGTTTTCATTGGGGACTTCTCTATATGTCTGCTGGTGACTTGAAACAAATCACTCTCATCTTGGGACTGCCCATCAGTACCCCGTGAGTAAAAAGCAGGTGACAGGTGGCCTCTGTTGCTTGCCTCTTCCCTCCCTTCTCTAGAGAGTGAACGATTTAGAGGGAGAGCATGTCACTGTGTTTGGAGCCGTACTGTCATTTGTTAAAAGGATGTGGGAACCCAAGAGACTGGATTAAATTATTTTGCTCTGCCAGTCATCAGCTTTGTGACCTTGGGCGAGTCATTTCACTTGTTTTAAATCTGTTTCTCTATTTTTAACATGGGAAGAATAATACATATCTCATAGGATTGCCATGAGGATTAAATGAGATAAAGTTCTTGACACGTAAAAGTTCTGAGAAGTGATTAGAGGTAGTAGTACTTTAAAACGGGGCTAAAAATGACAAGTATTTTAGCTTTACTACATCTGGTATATAAACACCCACCGCAGAAAATAGGTAAAGTGTTGAGCAGTTGCTTGTGTTTTCTGAAGAACTCCCAGCAGGGTTAATGTGCATGTGACAGTCTCCAAGTCTCCAGTGACGAGGCAGCAGCAGCCAAGGGCACAGAGGCCCAGAGATCCCAAAGCTGGAAGGTCCACTTGAGCAGATCCTCATTCCTCTTTGCCCAGCCCAGGACTGATATTCTGTAGGTGCTCAATATGTGCTTGTGATGAAGGTGTTAGGAGTCACTATTTTAAAGCTGACTTTCACTGATGTTCACAGAATAGTGAATAAATCGTAACTATGCAGCTAGATGCAATTTTAAAATGTGGACACAGCCAAGCAAGAAATAAGGCATGGCCAGGATCTGGAAGCCCCCTAATTCTTTCTAGTTACTGTCCCCCCAGAGGTAGCCACCATTCTGCCCTCTATCAGCACAGATGACATTTACCTGTTGGAACATTATATAAATAGAATCATAAATTATGTACTTTTTGAGACTGGATTCTTTTACAGTTTTATTCAAGGTACTCATCCATGCTGTTGCAGGTACTGATAGTTTGTTAGTTTTTATTGCTGTGTATTATTCCATCATATGACTACATCACAATTTATCCATTCTGCCGTTGTTGGACATTTGGTCATATCCAGTTTGGGGCTACGAATAATGTAGCAATGAAAATTCTCGTATGTGTCTTTTGGTGAACATATATACACACACTTCTGTTGAATAAAATTGCTGGGCTATGAGGGAATACTTACGTTCAGCTTTAGTACTACCAGTTTGGCTTTCCAACGTGGTTGTACTGATTGACACTCCCACCAGCAGACTGTAAGAGTGTTGGATGCACTCATGTTTGTTTTTCGTTCTGTCTCTTCATTTTAGCCATCTTGGTGGGTGTGTAGTGGTATCTCACTATGGTTTTATTTTGTATTTCCCAAGAACTAATGATGTTGAGCATCTTTCTACATGTTTCTTTGTTCATTTGAATGTTATTTTTTGTGAAATGCATATTTGCCTAATATTTTTTACTGCGTTGCTTGTCTTTTCCTGATTGCTTTGTAGAGTGCTTCTAAAACCTTTGTCAGATAAATGTATTATAAATATCTCCTCCTACACAGTAGCTTGCCTTTTACTTTTATCATTTGATGAAGAGAAGTTTGTTTATTTAATGTAGTCCAATTTATCAGTTTTCCCTTATGCTAGGGACTCTTCGTGTTTTGTTGAAGAAATCTTTGCCTACTCCACATCATAATTGAGTTTCCCATTTCCTAGAAGCTGTATTATTTATTTTCACAGTTAGCAGAGCTACTACTTTTTTGAAGAGCTCTCCAATAAATGGAAGCTATCCAAAGTGAATGTCTTAAGGTGATGGAGGTTTAATTTGCAAATCAGCAGATAGCACCCAGCCTGTCAGGAACTCTAGGGTTGTTTAAGTGGGATGTATTTGGCAAAGCCTGTTGCTCTGCAAAGGCCTGACCCTGACCAGGTAGCCATCGGAGGTCGCTCCCTTTTCATAGGTGTCCAAACCTGCTTCTGCTGTAGGAATTCCAGCAAGATGTGTAAAGGGAGGCAGGGTGGTGAAGTGGTAGCCCGGCATGCTCTGTGTTGAATACTAAAACGTCATCAGCTTAGCAAATCTAGTGTAGCGGTTACTAAGGTAAATCTAGGTTATATTGAGAACTCCATGGGGCAGCTTTGCCTTATGATTGTGGTAGCAAATATGTGTGATTTTAAAACATCATCATAAAAAAAAATAGAGAGAAATGAAGAAAGACACTGCCTTGAGATGTTTAAATTGGAGCCTACCAGACTGGGGCTGTACGTGCCTTTTGGCAAACGTTTTAAAATGGAGGTTGTGAAGATGGTTCTGTGAGATTCCGCAGCGTGGGGTACCAAATTATCACAGTAGCCTCCGAACTGGTGTTCCTGCCTCCTCTCTGGTCTGCCTTACACCACCACACTCACCCATTGAAAGGATCTCTTTAAAACATGAATCGGATCATGTCACTTCTCTGCTCAGAACCCTTGAATGATTTTCCTGTTGCACTTAGAATACCCAAAGTCCTTTCCACACTGATGGGTGTGTGCCTGATCTGGCTCTTGCCAGCCTTTCCCACCTCATCCCCTACCACTGCCTGCTCACACACTGTCGCTCTAGACACGCTGTCCTCTTCCTCATTTCTCCAAAGTGCCAAGCTTTTCCTTGCCCCAGGGCTCAGCTCAACTCACCTCTCAGGGAGCTCTTCCCAAACGATTCTCCCTAACGTGGAGCGGTAGAGTCGGACTCCTCACGTTATCGTGATGTTATTCCTGCCATAAAAGGAATCTTGCTTATTTATTTGCTTATTTGCCTGTCTTCTCTCTCCCCCACTGAAACTAAACTATGTGATTCACTTCTGGAACACAGTAGATGCTCAATAAACAAAGGAATGAAGGCCCATTTGCTGTCCTCCTCAGCCCATCCTGGAGACCAGCAGTCTGCCAGGCCTTCATATTGTGCAGACCCTCCTCCTTCCCTCCCTCCCAACCACCAGTTCCTGGTGCCCCCTGCAGTGTCATTTGCAAATTCCACAGGGCCCTTCCTCTTCCCTCTACCTTGGCATGGGAGCTTGCTGCCTGGCATTTCCCTAGCAGATCCATTGTTTCCATTCAAGTTTCTCCCTAAATCCCATTGTATTCAGTGACAAGTTACTGCTCCAGTCTTGTATTAATGATCGTTAGCCACCTTCAACTAAAAGAAAAGTCAGTGGTTGTGATACGGTGGGTACCCCCTCCCCATTTAGCCTTATAGCAAGTGTGGGTGTTTCTAACACCCCTACCTGGGGCTTGCTCATGTCATCAGTTCGGTGACATAAACTACCAGGGCTTCCTTTTGCAGTGTTTCTTAGTCAATGGTCTCTGGGTTGTGAATAACAGGAACCATCTCTGCTTGCTTAATTCACAGAGGGGAATGACTCAGGTGTATCTGTGGAAACCTAGGAGCAGAAAGCATGTCTGGGGCTTGTGAGGAGCCTTGCCTTGATATCTATTCTGAGTTTAAGCAGCTAGCACAGAGTACCGACACCAGTTTTCTGGGAGACAGTATTCCATTGATCCAGGTGGTGACCCCCAGTTTAGTCAGATGTGGCTCAGAGGAGGACCACCAGGGGATCCCTTGGAATGTGAAACCGTTCTTAGAAAGAGGGGACTGTGCAGACACCCAGAAACGCATGTACTGTGGAAGCATCTCCATGCCCCCTACCTAAGAAATCATATATTGGGCAGGAACAACAGCAGGAAAGGGTGGCTAGCCCTGATCAGAGAAGGTTCTTGAAGGAAATGCAATATAGCCAGGGTTTTCTTTAATGAACAGCAGTAGGACAGTTAAGGAGATTAGATGGAGGAAGCTCATTTATCAGGGTGGAGGGAGGAGGAGCCATCCAGACTCCGAGTCCCACTATTGAGATGGTGGGCAGGGGCGGCGTGGGGCAGGGGTGGGGTGGGGTGGGAGCGGGGGTGCAGGAGGACGAGTGACTCTGCCTGCAGGAGTGCAGCAGACCTGGAGGTTCGGTCTGCTGTTCATCTGCCTGAATTCAAATCCCAGCCCTGCCACTTAGCCTTTCTGGGCCTTTCTGGGCCTCCATTTCCTTGTTTTTAAAATGGGGAGAATAGTAAGATGATGGGCATAGAGTGCTTAGTGGGTACCGTGTTGGACGCATAGTAAGCCAGCAGAAAATATTAACTAATATAATAATTAATCTCTAGAAGGATATAACCGCATCTGCCTGCTGGGGAAGGCGTTCCTGGAGTGCTCAGAACATGTTAAGAAGGAGAGTTTCTGCATGAGTCTCTTCAGGGATCCTGGGACCCTGATTTCAGGCTTTAAAATGATGGTGGTTGTGTTTTTACTGATAATGATTTGCTAATAGTAAACCACACTCATATCCTACCCAGCCCGAGGAGTTAAGGGACTGATAACTTATCTTTACATAACTGGAAATGTACATAAGAGGAAAAGTCCTAAATTAATTCTTTCATTGATGTTCTCAATCAACACGTTGGAGTCTGTATCATTAGGATAGAGTGGAGAGACAGTCTGTTAAGGAGATTGGCAGGTGAAATCCGTATTTGAAATGCTTGGAAATTGTTAAGCAGCAATGATGCATCAGCGAAAGAGTACATTTTATATTTCTAAAATTCTAGGTGTCTTCCTGCAGGGAGGATCGTGTCTTCCTCCTCCAGTGTGTAGTGAGCAGTTTGCATGCACGCGGCTTAACACCCCTTCAGCTATGCATTCCCTTTGATCCCTAGCTTATTAAAAAATGCAAATCTAAATTGTATCTTATTAATGTGAGCCTTTGTGTTAGAGCTGTGGGGGGCTAAAACTCCCTGTTTCTCTAACATATTTGGATTTTTAATGTGCAAAGTGCGACGAGAGCTTGATTTTCCGCAGGCCATGTTTTCTAATCAACTGTTATGAAAGATTTTTTATTGTGCTGCTATTTCTTCCTTTCTTGGAATTCAAGGAGATAAAGAGTAATGACTTCATTGTTATACCCCAAGTATTCTCAAGCATGTCGAGATCCTTATTAATTCACTATAACTTCTCCAACATGACAGTGGCTCCTGTCTTACAGGAACATCCTGGAAGCATATTTTAAAGATGTGTCCAATGTTGGAGGTAGCTGATACATAGAATTTGCTGGTGATCCCCCCAGCAAATGGGCACATGGGGGGTGACAGCACTCAGCCAGTTCCTTGTCTGCATGTGTACAGCAATCCTTAGACCCAGTGTGCACTTCTTATTAGAACAATTTCTTTCCTTTAAAAAATAAGGCATTTGAAATTTAATTTGAATCAAGTTAAAAATTGATCCCATTGGCATACAGCTGTGTTTTCCTCACTTATCCCATTTCTGGTTCTCCCAACTTCTCCTTCGCTCATCCTTCTTCTCTTTATTTCCTGCCCTGGAATGAGCTGCTTCCTCGCATTTAATGATTCTTTTTCTTAAGATCAGAGCTTATGGTTTTATTTTACAAAAACCATCGTGTGGAAATGACTGTTTTATATTTATGAGGCTGTCCATATGTACCCCCCTGCGAAGCTCTTTCTGGAACAGTCCTGTGAGAGTGGGAATCCTGGCAGGGTGGAAGATACCAGCGACCAGGTTAATGACAAAACCAATGACAACCACCACTATTAGTACCTGCTAGGTACTAAGCATGTAGTATCTCATTTAATCCTAAAAACAGCCCTCTGAGGTTTGTGCTATTATTACTATATCCCTGTTTAACAGAGGCAGCAACAGAGGCATAGAAGTTAAGTAATTTGTCCAAGGTCACGCGACTTTAGGGGTCAGAGCTGGGGTGCAGCCCTGGGAGTCTGGTTGAGAGTCCACGCCCTTCACCTCCGCACCACTCACGTTTGCCGGCTGTGGGAAGATTTGGGTCCTTCTCCGGGCTCTGCCCTTAGCTAACCAGCTGTGTGGCTTCAGGCACGTTGCTACTTTCCCTCACCTTTAAATTAGAATATTGGACTAGATTATCTCTCAGGTCGCATTTGGCCCTAGGGTTCTGTAACTGTTAGGAACTGTTTTGAAGTACTCTAAGGTGAAAACAGAAGACAAAAGGAAAAATTCTGAAAACAGCCCCCACTACGCACACAGCTCCTTTGCTGTGACACTGGATGAAAGCACAACGAAAAGAATCTCAGCTTTCACGTCCTATTGTATCCTTCATTTTAGGTAGAATTGTTACAACTCATATCCCGAAAAAGGCTACCTGCGGCTTTTTGACACCTCCACTGGGGTCCCCAGGAAGCGGATATCTGGGGGAGGAACGTCTGTGAGTGGGACCGGTGGAGAGTCTATTTTTAACTCGAGGCCTTTTGCAGTCGCTTCCTCCTCTGTTGTCTCCAGTTCTAGGAGAGATTTCACCTCGCTCTCATTCACAGACATGGCACTGTGGTTCATAAAGGAAATTTTCTCTTGGTTGCTGTTGAAGTGTTTTACAAAAAGAAGTTTGATGTGCTCTGTGAGAGGATGGCAGGTGGCAGCTTTTTGTGTCATTCTTTGACATGTGCCAGCCTACGTGAAGTGACATGTGGTGACAGAGTCATGCTAGGTGCTAGCTATTTCTTTTGTCTTGATAAAGCAAGTAGCCCTTCTCTGTGGGGAGTCAGGAGCTGGGGCAAAAGCCAGTCTCTTCTGGAAAAAAAGGATGCATCACCATGCACGTTTTTAGATACCGTGGTGCGGTGTGAACCACCAGCTCCAACCAGTGCAGATGAGCTTGACCTTTGATGACTGACAGCTGCCTTGGGGCTGCCCCCTCCCCCCAGGGACAAACAGCTTTCTCAAAGCCATTTCTGCAGAACTAGCCAATGGCTGTTCCCCAGGAGACTTCAGGATGCAAGCACAGCGTGTCCTCTGTCTCTATCTCTGTCTCTATCTCTTAATGCTCTCTCTTAATGGAACATTCAAACATGCAAACAAGTGTAACCAATAATAATATAATGTATTTACAAGTATCTACAAACCCGGCTTTATGACATCTTAATATTTTGCTGTATTTGCATCTGATCTCTCTTTCTCTCTCTCTCAGTCACTCAGACACACACACACACACACACACACACACACACACACACACACACACATAAATAAATCATTACAGATCCCTTTGTCATCCCCGATCCCCAGGGGTGAATTTACCGCGAAGTTAATGAAGTTTAAGATTCTGGCCCCTCCCTTCCACAAGCCCTAGGAGAGTCCCTAGCAACGTGTTTACATGATTATATGTTGTTGTAAAAATTTATAAAACTTGCAAAAGTAAGAGATTCTAGCTGCAATTAGTGAAGAACACTCTCTTTTCACTCTGCCCTTTCTTCCCTTCCATGTTCCCTCTGGTCCAGCAGGTTTGGACAGGTCTCAGATATTTGAGCATCCAGCTAAGAGGCAGTTGAGGTTGGGGATACATTTAGTTTGGGGTTAGCGGGATATATTTATGGAGTTTCTGGTTACTTCTGTGTATTAAGTCATCGCTCCATGTCCTCGAGCAGAAATGGTGGAGAGCCATCTGGGAGTCTCCCACTGTCCACTGTTCTGTCTCAGCAGCAACGCGACACGAAGGTGCAGGATCCGAGGCCAGATAGAGATACAAATGCGTCTCACGGTGCCCACCCCTGAAATTTGTAGATATTACAAGACAAGTAGAGTTTGAAAGGTATAGCCCAGAAGCTATTCTTTGGAAATAATTTCAAATCATTAAACATGTCAAATTATAAGCAAATGATTCTATTCTTACTGACACTGACTCAAATTAAAAGTGTCCTCCTGTCAGGACAGTGCTTGATGATGTAGCATAGACAATTATAAACACATCATATTTTTCTGTTCAAAGTGCTCTATTCTTTTTCTGAAAGAGAATCTCATCAATTATAAATGCTTTTGACCCCGCAAAACCTAGGATCCATTCAGATATTGGATTCTATTCCTCTCCTGATTTGGCATTCATCATTCTCCTGCATATTTTTATACCTTCACTATATATATAAACATATGTGCATGTGCGAGTGCTTTGTGGTTGGATGTGTATACACTTGTCTTCTAGGTTTTTATTCTTTGTGTAAAAGTTATTTGGTACATGTACTTCCACAACTTGCCTGTTGCAAACGTTGTTTTCAGATTTATCCATCTTGATACACTATAGCTCTTGCTCATTCATTTTCTCTGCCACTTGTAGTATTTTATTGTGTGAATATACCATCATTTATTTGTCTTGTTTTCTGTCAGTGGGCCTTTGGGTTATAACAGTGACTAATTGGAAGTAAACAATGAACAGTGAAAATCTTGTACTTACTCACATGTGTGAGAGGTTCTCTATAGCTGTCATCTTCAAACTGTTTTGCTCAGGGATTCCCTAAAAGAATTTTGGAAAACTGCCTCCTCTATTTTTACATTGACATATAAAATATTTCAACATAAGTTTATGTAGTTGGAAAGGATATAATTTGCATAATATTGTAATATAGATATTTAAAGATAAAACTAGAGATCACTCTTTTTAATGAAACCAATGAAATGAAAATAATGTAATGACTTGATTCTCACTAGCTGCCATTTAAATAATTTACTATTAAGCTTTTCCTTAATAGTTAAAAAGTTTATATCATTCCCTCTTCTCTTTGAACTTGAAATTCAGTTATTTCCGTCCTCAGTATTTTATCTTAATAGGATATATTTTTATGCTTGACAATCTTTATTATTGATCATCTCATCGTATTTCTCTCAATCATAGTGATTCAAGGAGTTGAGTGTGATTTCTGGAAATCATTCTCTTGTCATTTTGTGAATTCATCTGTCTTTCCCTCATTTGGGGCTTATCTTTTTACTTCGTTTTAAGGATTTTTTTTTGGTGTAAATTTTTAATCTTAGTGTGGTTTACTTACCAGTCTTTTCTTTATGGCATGGAAGTATTGTGTCTTGTTTAAAATTTTCTTTTCTATATCAAAGTCACAAAGATAATCTGTTTTGTTCTAAAAGTTTTAACATTTTGTTGTTTGCATTTTAATTATTTCATCCATTTAGAATTTATTTTTGTGTATGGATGCCTTAGAAATCTAATTCTGTTTTTGTCCAGGGGGTACACTGTTGTCACGGGGCTGTTTTAAGTAGTCCATCCTTTGCCGTCTGATAGCTTCTGTCAAAATCACGTATATAAATAATATATTATTATATAAATATATATAATTCCTTTGGGGTGTGTGTGTATATATGTATTTTTTTTTTGCATGACTGACATTATCTTGTGTTCCTCATGAGTAACCAGCACAGCATTTATACCATATCATTTGTTTAGTTAATATTCACTAACTTGAATCGAATTTGAATGTGTAGGTTGGTCTTAGAATAATAGGGGCAAAATGTATGTGGCCTAGCCTGAGAGTAAGCACTGTTAATGAACAAACGAAAGGATTATGTAATAGAATTATTAAAGTGTACTGTTATAGATGAGATTATTATTGGCTTGTAATATGCTTTTATATGCAGAAAATTTATCTCCTTAATGAACTTAGCTTTCTAGGAAGCCATTTTCTTTCTGCAGTGTGGTATTTCTCAAAACGTGGTCTAGCAGAATCACGTGGGAAGAGCGTTAAAATGCGGATTCCTAGGTCTCACCCAGATCCCTCACTAAACCAGTCTCTATGGGAATCAGATCTAAGCTTCCCAGGAGATTCTTATGCTCAAAAAAGTTTTAAGAATCATTGGTTTAATGCGATGTCCTTCAGAGTCCCTGTTCACATGTTCTACTGAACAGAGCAGTGACAAGGAAAATTTAGGCCAGCACACCTCTTTTAGCAAAGCTGTCAACACTTGCAGGCCGTAACATTGGAGAAAACATTGGCTCAGGATAAGGATGCTTGAGTCTTATACTCCAAGGCTCTTCTGAGAGCTGGTAGCTTCATTGTGTGACCTCGTGCAAATGCCTTATTTCTCTGTGTGTTAATTTCCCCATCTGTGGCTCTTCCAGCTTGTTAGAGTTAAATTTGCCATGTTCATTGCAGGAGAGAGAGAGAGAATTAAACTAGGACAAGGAGCTCTGCCAGCTGGTATCCCTTTCTCTCTCCATAAATCTAAATAACATTCAGGTAGCAGTTGCAATGTATGGATATTTCGTTGTCAGCTCAGAGCAAAGTGACCCTTTTAGAAATTTGGCTTGGGGTCCTAGCATGGCAACTGCCATTGCTGCTGCTTGTAGTTTGTCTTGGCCACTTGGACAGTTGTTTATACAGACCGCTTGAGGGTTAGTGGACCTATCGTCCTGTGCTAGAGTCAACTAAGAAATTTTATTGAAATCAAGCTCTTTAGTAGAGTCTTTAGGACTTCTGGGTACTAAAAAATTAAAAAAAAAAATTTTTTTTTAAACAAAACTGACCATTCCAGTTTGGGAAGTGCTTTACCCAGTGTCCTAAAACCAACCTCAGGGACTGGTTCATCACGAGTCTCCAAAATACTCCAGCTTTTCCTCTTTGTAGTAATTCAATTTGAATGCACATGCACTTCGAGTATATGAACCATGCGACTGGTTTTACGTAGGGACAAAGCTGGGATCATCCCCACCTCCATCCTATAAGGCACAATCATTTTTTATTTCATTCTGCTCAACACTGGCAGCAATTAAATCTCCCAAAGTATGAAATGTTTTCATCAAGTAAGGCATTAAAAATATCGGCCCGTCAGAGTGGGAAGTGGACCTGTGCTTTACTGCAACTATTCTTCAGCTCCAATAGGGCATGAAGTCGTGAATAGCATTCATTTCACGCAGTGGAAAAATAAGGCCAACTTCAGCTTTAATCTTTATTATGAGGAGTCTAGTCCCTGTTGGAATGTAATGAGTGGATGCACCCCATTTAGCTTAAAGTAACAGATCTATATAGAGTTGTTAATTTGTAGATAAATATGGGTTTTCTACTGTTGATGTTTCTTGATCCACACAAAGTGGCTATATTAATACCGAAACATTATTAATCAATAGTTTGCTCTTTAAATATACATCAGTTAGACTACCCAATTACCTTTAAGTATATATCAAAGGGCACAAAGCAGTCTGACATACACTCTAAGTCCATTAGAAGCTACCAGGCATATTAATTAAAATTTGTAGTTACAATGAACCTTACAATGTGGATACAAATTTCTGCTTTTGATAACAGTTAGTAGCTAACTGAAAGGCTGAAACTTACAAATACATTTTGGGACACAGAAAGGCTTGGGGGATTTTTGTGACAATGAAAACTGGAGATGACTTCATTTCACTAGAATCCAACTTATAAAAGAGCTTTAACTCAGCACTGTGAGCTGAAAGATGCAGAGGGCTTCTCTCCTGTATATTGAAGGGGAGAGAGGAATTCTCGTATTTTGAAATGAAGCATTAACAGAGTGAAAGTGGTTTTCAGGTAGTGCAGGTAAACGCTCACTTGAGTTTAAATCACGACATGCCAAAAATACCAAGATGTGTGTCACACGGCCCTTTCTCCCTCCTGCCGCGAGGCCAGGCATCCCTGAACTTGATCCATGTGTAGTTGTGGCAAATGCCCACAATGAATCACCCCGCGCTGCTTGGTCTCTGCCCGTTCTGCAGCCATTGGTGCTAATGGAAGGCTCTGAAGTTTTGCTGAGAAGTAAGTAATGTCTTGTTTTGTCATCTAGCAGCAGTAATAAGCTTTCCTTTCAAACTTCAGTTCTCACAGGTAACAGCCCGGCCACATATCCCTTGTCCAAGAAGATCCACCTAACCCAACTAGCCACAGGCCTGGCACCCAGCATTCACAGAGCTTTAAAAAAAACAGAAAAGGACAGAGGGCTAAGACATGTGAACACTGCATCCTCATTCCCACCCCCTTGTGTCCTGTGCATGTAGTTACTCATTGCCAGGGGACGGGACATATGCTTTCAAAGTACAGGAATGTGATTTAAAGTACTATGCTCAGCAAACCAAACTTGACAACTAAGACCTGGATGCCCCGAGGAGCTTGCTACAATGGGACTAAACTCCACAGCCTCCTGCGCTCTTGATTGGGTTACTTTGTCAGAAAGTGGCAGCCTGATCACATTTAAAGGAGGCAGCCAAGAGGAGACATACCTGAGTTCCACGTTTAAACATCACATACCTGCATCACTCGTTTTGGGAAATATTCTCCCCCCACTGCCTTGGTGTCTGTCCCTCGGCCATTATCCAGCACAAGCCATTTACTGAGAACCGTGTGAGGTATAACTGATTGTCATTCAATGCAAGTGAAATCTTTACGTGAACATTAGTCACCGTTTTAGACATGTTAGCTTCAAGTGGAAGCAGTCAATTATAGACTAGAGGTTTTATGGCTACATTATTACCATCATACTATTAGGTTTTCAGCAGTAGCATTCTGTTTGATCGATCTGTGCCAGGACATTGATGGATAGCTTTGTTCTTCAAATGTCAAATGTGTGGGACTTCTGTGCTTTATGTATTTACTGACACACTAATCTCCTCTCGGTACCTCTTCCCCCTCTGCAGTGCTCAGATTTAGCAGGGGATGGTGATTCTTTGCCTTAGAAGACGATGTAGGGCTTGTAATCACATTTATAATTTCCTTTCTATTCTCTCTGATGCGGAAGCACTCCTGAGTTATTGACAGTTTAAAGAAGTCTTTACCCACACAAAGAGGACCTCTTGCTGGTGTCAAGAAATAGATTTAACATTTGCTTTTTTTTTTTTTAATTCTTTTCTAAAGAAAGACACCATATGAGAAATGAATTACCAATTTTAGGGTATATGTTAGATTTCCAAAACTTTGGCTGTCTGTTATTACACTAGTTCACCTATCTTTACTAGAGTCGCATTTAATTTTCAATTTTTTACAAATATACTCTTAAGCCAAGTCTTTGAATTGCATAAACCCAACCACCACCATCATATCCATCCCCAGACATCGCTAAATATTGTCCCACATAGAATATCACATAGAACTTCTCATGTGAAGCCCCTGAAAGGCTTCCAGAAGGGATGGATTTCCTTTCAGTTAAAACTAATAGCTCTTAAATCAGGCATTGAAGAGCATCTGTTTCACACAATGGATCAAAGAGAAACTTTGAGAAAGCCTTGTTTCCTGCCAGAAAGCCGTTGGACTTCCATTTTGTTTTTAATTCAAGACCTTCTTGGAAGGCACACTGTGGTCCCTGGAAATGCTGATTTCCCACTGTGCCCTTTACGTTCCTACCTTAGGAACCGTATTCCATGATATTTCCTGCCTTAGGAACTTTCTCAGTTCTCCTGGGTCAGTTCATTAGCTGATGCCACAGGGAGGAGACTGTCTGATCTTTCCTGGTAGTGGAGGCAGCTTTAGACACACCAGGGGAGACTCTCTGGAGTCGTTCATTATTCATTTTTTAAGACTAAAGGATAGATGGCTAATTAATACCTGTGTTTGGCAATATCGTGGTAAGAATGCTAAATCACAGAGATCTGGCTCCTTGTGATTCTTCTTGTGTCTTAAAACAGGATTTTCTGCAACACAGAGCCTTGTCCCTTAGTGCCTCCTCCAGGACAGGAACGCCCTGCTGCCCTTAGCCCTCCATCCCTTCCCCATGGAAGCACAGCGTGCCTGGCCATTCCGAGGTCGGCTAGCCTCACTTCTGTTGTCCCTGAATGCCCTAGCTGAAGGGCGACCCTGTCCCTCTGGCGTGTCCTGGGGTGCTACATGCAGCATTAGCAATTGGCCTGAACCCAGACATTTGTGCTGAATGTCATTCTGATCTCTCCAGGCATAAACCTGATGGAATCATCTTGACCTCAACACCCACATTCAGCTTCAGCCTCACCCAGGCATAAATGTAACTATCCAAGTGGGCATTTCTCATGAAAACTAGCTAATGTGCAAGACCAAATCTCTATCAGAAAAGGCACACTTTGAAGTTTGAAGGAGTTTTTGGTAGAACACATGCATTTTGCCTAAACTATAAACCTGCTTTTTGCTGAGCAAATAACTGGGTGGCAATATCAGGTTCTAGGTGGTGGTATTATTTTCAATTAGCCTGGGTTCTTAGTTTATGTGGTGCCCATGCAATCAGGGACACAGCAACCCCATAACTGACGTGCTTGTGTGAGAAGCTGAGGAAAGCCACATTCCAGAAGCAGCCTGAGAGTTCTGGGTTACTCACCAGCCTCCACCTGCCTCAGTAAACTCTTAGCAGCTTCCAGTGGACAGGAGCCAGGTGGGAGAGCATCCTTCCGGGTGCAGAGGTGGCTTGGTGCCCAACGTCATGAGGATATAGCTGTATTTACTCTGCAATACCTGTGGGAGACAGAGCAGCAGATTAAGTTGCAGAGATGCAATGGAGGTCCTGACTAAGGAATTTTAATGTAAAAATTCCGGGATTTAAGCTTAATCCTTGAACTAACTGGTGCATTCCTTCAAAGGGGGATCTAACAAGAGTTATACTGGGGCTGAGAAGGGTAAATGTGTGAATGCATTTGGAACCAATTTAAAGCTCAAAACAAAGTGAGCAGGAAGACTTGCCAACACCCCATTAAAATAAAACACAGAGGCTCACTGAGGCATGCAGATAGGCTGCCCGTGTCTGCTTCCTCTGAAGCTCACGGGAGGCCATGGGGGCTTGGTGGGGGATAGGTGGGAGGTCCTACTATCTTGCTTTGTCTTAGCCCACCTTGGGAGTTTATGTGCTAGGGCCACCTGGTAAATCTAGTCTTGCCTTAATTATGAAGTTACACTTGAAACATGGGCAAAGTAAACCCTCTTGTTAACAAGATCTTCATGGAATGAAGACTGGATAAACTATGCACTAGGAGGCATCTCTTAAGGACCAAATTCCTGAAAACCAGCTAGAAAGCCAGGATTTACTAAGAAAATAAGCAGGGGTGCAGGTGGGTAGCAAAAAAGCAAATGTGTGACCTACGGAAGATCACTGAATTCCAAGTCTGATCATCAGAAGTACCTGGGAGCTGTGTAAAATTACAGATTCTCAGAGGCGCTGCCAGATTTGGTCACTGCATGAAGGAATCAACTTTTGGAACACTTAAAACCTGGTCACATCAAAGAGAAATAATGTGTTAATCTTTATTAACATAAGTGACCTAAAAGCCCTTAACGAAATAAAATTTTATTAACCCAACTGGACAAGGAAGCACCTTTGTGGAATGGAGCAAAACATCATTAAAAATATATGCATAGAATCAAGAATTCACATATCTAATTAAGATGGACATCCCTTCTCCCCCAGTTTGCAGGAATGCAGCCACACTTGTTCTAGACTTTCTGCCCAGCTAGTGGCTCTCACTCCCCCAAACTGGCCAAGCTTCTGGCTGCTGTCTTTTAAGAACCTTATAAATGCAAAGCCCTGCCATTGTTATTCATGCAGCTTTTGTTTATCTTTCCAGAAGAAACAATTGAGCTGTAGCAGATGAGTGATGGTTACAGGGCTGTGGCAAGGGAAAAGCCACCACAGGTGGAGTGGCTTAATGGGGTATTAATTGGGAAGCAGGTGAAGGCAAATAGGTAGCACAGCAGGTATGTAAATAGGCTCATGGGAGGAGAGGCATTGAATTTTATGCTCTTTAACTAAAAATAAAGACCTGATATTTAGCTTATCTTTGCTGAAATCCGCACTGTGAGGGCCCTGACAACTACCACCATCATCAATGATTCATTATTATCTCAGCATCTTCTAGAATACTTAATAGGATCTTCAGCCTCTTCCTTCTTCATTGTTTCAGCCGATTCTTTGGCTTTGGAATGCATGCTTTTCTTCTCTCTGTGTGTATCCGAGACCAGAACAATGTTTGTAGACTGCTGTAGTAGAAGTGAATTCGGACCTGTAGCCTGCCTTCTGGTGACATCCTTTGCCTTCTAGCTGGTTGCAAGAACAAAACAAATGTGCAGTGTGACCGTGGATAAGGAGCCTACCAAGAATGTGCACATCCACATGAATATTCTCCTTCCAAGTAGGCACCTTGAGAAGCGTAACACTTGTTGCAGGACTATCTTTGGCTCAACACCTTTTCAGGAAAGCCACTTCAGTGATTATTTTCACAGCTAACTTACAAGTCACCCATATGAAAAAAATCCTTATATATAATTGTCCCTCATCTTCCACTTCCAACCATTGTGCAACAGCATGGTCTGCCTTATTCTTCATACCTAGCGCTAAATGACATTTGGCGTTTAAAGTCCCTGATGCAGAGACTCGGTGTTGCTCCGGGTATTCCAAAGAACATGCCTCAGGCTCCCAGGACAGAGTTCCATGAAATGTCCCCAGTGCTGGCAGCCTCTTGGGACAAATGTTCAGCTTCCCAACATGGCACACACTTAGATATTCTGAAATTTGGGTATGCTAGTTTAAAAGTGCAGACACATTATCTTAAGGATACCATTTTTATTTAATAGTAGCTTAGAAAATTATTAAAAACAAACCACTCCATATTTCTGTTCCAGTTAGTCCTCTCCATAGCAATATGTTGATGGAAAGTGAGAGGGGACCTGGATTCTTTGTTATTTGGCTGTCCCAGATTTGTTGTTTTTTTCCGGGGAGAAGCAGCATCAATTTTGAAGACATGTTTAGCCTTTTATTGTTGAAATGACTAAATATCAGTGGAGCTTGCACAGGCTAAATATTAGTGAAACCACAGTTTGTGCCCCGTAAAATGAATTAGGTTTATATTATCATGCAGATCTTTTCCTGTAGTTGAAGTACTCATTAATTTTACTGCTAATGAGATGTTAGCAATTAAATACCTTTAATTAATGAAAATCAGACCAAAGCAAGGACTGCTCTCTGTGCCTCCATCAAATAGGGAGAATGTTTGTAAATCTCATTGTGAATTTTGTCTGCAGAAGGATCACAAATCTGAGCTACTTTTCTGGTCCAGAGAAAAGTCATTAGAAGATTTCACTTTTAGAAAATTAAAGGAATAGGCATTTTTGCACATTATAAAGATGATCTGAGATTGGAAAAAAATATCCGTAACTGAGAACCAGTCCTACATGTAATAGCAAATTTCATGGTTGAAGATGCAACAAGATTGCATACAATTAATAGTTCTGTAGCCGTCTTAAGTTCTGGGGTAGGCGCTGAACACATAATTAGATTATTAAAAATGACCTGTCTTAGGCCGACTATTACTAAATTGAAATTCAATTACGGTTTTATGATTTTGCTGAAAAATATTTAGCTGTGTTGCTTGAGTCCTCCTCAAAGATCATTTCCTCTTCGCATCACCATTTGCACATGTCACAATACATTTTCCAAACAAATCTGACCTCAATTATCTCAAAATCAATCTTACATTAGATAAAATATATTTTAATGAGTGTTTTTATGTCTAATATTATAATTGTGCCTCTCCATACTTGAGGGATTAAAAGATGGCAATAGAAGTCTTTGCAAAGTATCTTTTTAATGGGAGGCATTCATAATTTTAGAAATAACTAAATTGCACCATCTTAATACACCGAAAGACATTATGCTCAAATATGTGCCTGAGTAAGCTGCAAGACAAACTTGGTTCAGTTTTCAGCAATTGACAATGGAACTGTAATAAAGCAGTTGTTTGCAAAGAGATGGGCTCAGAAATTTTATGCACTCCTGCAGTGTGGATTTAAATGCTAAGTTAAATATTTATGAACCCGAGATTTTTATAATTGATCATTGTATGATTTATACACCGTAATTATGATTAGATTGAAAGAGATTTTAAAAAGCCAGTTTCCTGGTAGCCAAGGCCATTAAATAACGCTAAGCTGCCAAAACAAAAATTAGGTGGGAACCCAGCCACCAAGTTCTAGACGCCTGTCCCCACATCTGATATAGAGTGAGGCACTGCACCTTTTACCAGGCATCTCACCTGCAGCACTGACTCCTACGTCACCTGCAATCATTTTTCATGCCTTTATTTCAAACCTAGTTGAACATAAACAAGTGGAAAACTTCAGAGATCCAATGTATAACAAAAGGAAAAGGTGGAGGAGGTTGGAAAGGTTAATTAAAAATGTAATGATCCCATTTGTCGGGACAGCACGATTAATCATTGTGCAGCAGCAAGCACGTGACTTGCACAGCACTTACAGGAGACATCTAATTTTTTAAGGTATGCACAGTGGAGGGTGCAGGCAGGTGTCAGTATGTGCATTAAGGAAATGGGAGCTCTAATGGATGAGGCTGGCCCACAACATTGGGAACTGTGTCCACCAGACAGAAGAATTATTTCCAAATTCACAGGTATTCAAAATAACTCAGTCACTGTGAGTCCCAGAGGAACTTGGGTATAGCTTGAGGCTTAATGTAGTTGTGTAAGGTATGAAAAAACAGAACCAGGAGGAAATTCATCATAGTGTAATACAATATGTCTGCAACCGTGTACGGAGGACAAAATGGGCTCCAAACAGCCAACATGTGCGTTTTAAATGTAATTTCTAGCACCCCAGCTGGAAAAGGCCAGGCTTTTGAAGGATGGATTACAAGGGTCACAACCTGTGTGATCAGATTTGCCATATGATCCATGCGGATATCAGAAGACCAGACTGTCTGTGTGAGCTTCCAGCAAAGCTTGCCTACCCCTGTGAGGATTTTGGCATCTTTTGCCCATTTTTTATTTTCTGGGATAACACATTAGAGGGAGCTTATTAGAAAAAGAACAGTAGTTATGTTAACATGGTAATTAATCAAGTCAGAAAGAAAGAGGAAATAAGTTGTGAATACAATTCTGCAGCCCTAAAAAGAAAGGCAGAACGACACCCGGAAATTGGCAAGCATTTGTAGACAACGTTCTCTCACCGTGTCTTGTGAATTTCTTGCTTAATAAATCACATCCCATGCAGGCCTTGCAGATTTTAATATATTTACTGTTTTATTCCACCTCATAATCTATAGAAATCGGTTTCTAGTTGCTTGCATCTGTGTTTCATCCTGAATCATTTCAACTGGTTAGTTGGCCCTGGCGTTTGCCAATAACGGTGGCATTTTCTAAGTGTAAATAATGAGAGGCCGCCAGCCACAGTGACAGCCTCTGATTTGGGACAGTGTGAGAATTGTATCTGGGATAAAGGCAGTTCGGTGCTCCAGAGGAATTTAGAATATGAACGCTTCTCCCAGTGCCTAATTCATCCCGGACACTTCCACATTCTATGTTGGAAGACCTTTTATATTTCCTCTGCTTGCAAGTCAGGGTTGAAATCATTGGTCCATGCACTCTTTGGAACAGCAAACTGCTGAGAGGCCAGTACCTTCATGTACATGGAACCTCTGCCCATGAGGCTGGGGTTTTACATTCTGTCCTTGACCATCACGTTTTATCCTATATATTTGAAGTTATAATCAGAAAAGACAAATTATATTATAACCATCAAATCAAAGAACCTTAAGGCTTGAAGGGACCTAACATATATCATCTCAAAAATGGGGAAACTGAGGCCCATAGAGGGAAAGCTGACTTGTACAAAAGCATTCAGATGATTGGACCACGTTTAAAACCCAAATCTCCCCGACTCCTAATCCACTGTTCCTTTGGCAGCTCCTGGCCTTTTTATTCCATAAAACATGGGATGTGGTCTTCCACTTGCAATGAATGTTATACACCCCATGGCCAAGAAAACAAGAAACCAGTCACAGTCAGATGTGATCACAGCCACAGAGGCTTAGGATGATGCTAAGAGACAGCAATATGTAACCTGCAAAGTAACAACATGGTTGTGTCGAATTTGAAATGAAAATCTGGCTAAACACACTAGCTGAGCACAACCCACTTGCGTATGCTCTCTCTCAAGAAAAAAGGATTTCTAGTAAACAGCCTTCATTCTGAGAATACTTCCCATTCAGACAGCATCGCAGACATTCTACCAAGTTAAAGAATGAATAACAGCAGATGGAGGGAGAGATTAGATGGAGAGGGGCGGGAGAGATGCAACTTTTTAGTGCTGAGCTCTAAAATGAGCTGTGGAGGGGGTGGCACTGAGAGTTATGGTAAAGCTGTTCAGAAGCCTTCCCACGCAGGCGAGAAGGCTCTTGTGCCCGGACCATAAACCGCAGGCGAGCCCTGATCCTCCGTGCGGGGTGTGAGTTGATGGAGGGCTGGCTCTGACTCCAGGGGTGTAAATCGAATCATTCTCTCCTCTCCCCCTGTTGCTCTCCAGTCACTGAGGTAACATTTTTGTGCACTAGGGGATCCATTTAATAGATATAGAGGATCAATCTTCTTACCAGGTGAAAACTCAACTCTAATTTATATGTCCTGTGATTTCAGGAGTGTTTAATTTGAACTTCACTGCAGTGGGATGGATATGCAGCATTAGAGCTTCAGAGAGAGTTGGGACTAAGAAAGGCCAAAAGGAAAGGAGGGGTCAAGAGTGATTTTCCATGTGCCTAATCATCCATATGAAACTTGCTAAAAAAGAGAAAGAATAAGGTATATATATAAATCTATTTTGTTTCTATATTTTACTAGGAACATACAGAAAAGTGGAAAAAATTTTATGGTTAACACATACCTAGCACCTAGATTCTACCTTAACATTTGCATGTGGTCGCTTTATGAGTGTCCATCTGTCCATCCCTCTAAGTTTTTAAAATGCATTTATCAACATCCTTCCCCTACATGCTTCAGCATACACATCACTAAACAGTGTTCAACGTTGGTTTCATTTTTGTTCTCCTTTAGAAGTGAATTGACATATGCACGAAACTTAAGTGTGCCATTCTCTGAGTTTTGACCCAAACTGTGCAACCCAAACTTCTATCAAGGTAGAGAACATTATCGTCACCCTGGAAAGTTCTCTCATGCTCCTTCGTAGCCAATCCCGTAGAAGCAACCACTCTTGATTTTTTTTCATCGTAAATTGATTTTGCCTATTCTAGAACTTCATACATATGGAATCGTACAGTGTGTCCTTTTTTGTGTGAGGCTTTTTTTTTTCCACTCGACATAGTATTTCTGAGATCCATCCATGCTATTGTGTAATTTACAAATAAGAACGGTTCCTCTGTTCTTATTTCTGAGTAGTATTCCATCGAATGGCTAGACTAAGGTTTAAGCCATTTGTCTAGTGATAGATACATGGGCTGTTCCCAGTTTGGGGTTGTTATTATACTGGTATGATATTCTTGCACAAGTCTTTTTATGGACATAGGTTCTCATTTCTCTTGGATAAATACCTAGAAGTGAAATCTCTAGGTCAGAGGGTAGGTATATGTTTAGTTTTATAACAAAGCTGCCCAACATTTTCCAAAGTGGTTGAACCATTTTTCACTTGCACCAACAATGTATGAGAATTCCAGGAGCTCCACATTTTTTTTTTTTTTACAATATCTGGTGTTGTCAGTCTTTTATTTTAACCATTATGGTGGGTATTTAGTATATATCACTGTCGTTTTATTTTGCATTTGCCTGATAACTATGGTCTTGAACACTTTTCATGTGTTTATTGACCATTCATATATCTTTTTTGAAATGTCTGTTTAAATATTTGGCCCATTTTTAAACTGGGTTGCTTGCTTTTATATTATTGAGTTTTAGGCATTCTTAATATATTTTAGATACCAGTCCTTTGTCAGATATGTGTTTTGTGAATATTTTCTCCTAGTCTGTGGTTTGTCTATTCATTTTCTTAACAGTGTTTTTATGACTAGAAGTTTTTAATTTTGATGAACTCTAGCTTACCAATTTTTTCTTTTATGGTTATTGCTTTCTGTGGTTCTATCTCAGAAAGGTTTGCCACTTCCAAGATTATCTTAGGTTTCTTCTAAAAGGTTTATGATGTTATCTTTTATATTTAAGTCTGTGATCTATCCTGTATTAATTTTTGCGTATGGTATGAAATAGGGTATTGAGGATTTTTGTGTTTGTTTTTGTTTTGTATATGAGCATCCAATTATTCTATCACCATGTGTTGAAAAGGCTTTCTTTCCCCATTGGGATTTCTTTAGTGTTGTTGTCAAAAATCAAATGACTGTAGATGTGTGGGTATATTTTTGAGTTTTGTCTTCTGTTGTTTGATTTGTCTATGCCTATGCCATGCCACACTGTCTTAATACCTGTAGCTTCATGTAACTTTGAGAACAGTTAGTGTAAATCCTTAAACTTTGTTGTTCTTGTTCAAATTGCTTTACCTATTCTGTGTCCTTTGTATTTCTATATAACTTTTAGAATCTACTTGCCGATTTTAAATGTATTATTATTTGGAGATTGTCCACAAACTTATACACAGGGTTTAAAAAATTGTCCTAGTGTATACCTTGTTATAATAATGTTAGTTGACTTTTTAAAGTTGTTAAAACTATAAAAGCTATTAATTAAGTTTTAATAATATCAAGTCTTTACAATCTTAATAATATTGAGTCTTTTGATCCATGAACATGGTATATATTTCCATTTGTCAGGTCTTCTTTTTTTATCAGCAATGTTTTTAGTTTTTAGTGTAGATAGCTTATGTATCTTTTGTTAAATTCATTCTTAAGCACTTTTTATTTATTTATTTTTTTGGTACTATTGTAAATAAAATTATGTTTTAAAATTTCATTTTCTATGTTTTGGCAGCTAACAAATGGACTTGATAGATATGTTAATTAGCTTGATTTAATCATCCCATAATGTCAAACATTCATCAGAGCATCACATATTTCCCAATAAATATATACAATTATTATTTGTCAGTTAAAAATAAAATTAACAACTTGTAAACTCAAAAAATTCTAAGTATTCTGATTTGATCATGACACATTCTATGCATGCATCAAAATATCACATGTACTCCATAAATATGTACAAACATTACATATCCATAAAAATAAAACTTTTAAAAAGTACAAGTGATTTTTGTATATTGACTTTGTGTGCTTTGACTTAGCTAAAATTCACTTATTAGTTATAGTAATTCTGTAGATTCTTAAGGATTTTCTTTCCAGGTCATCTGCAAATAGAGATATCCTCTTTTTTTTTTTTATTTCTTTCCATTGCTTTATTACAGTGGCTGGGACCTCTAGTAAAATATAAGTGGTAAAAATGGGAATGTTTTGTTCCTGATCTTAGGTGGAAATAGTCAGTATTTTACCATGAAATATAATTTTGGCTCTAGGTTTTTCATAGCTGCTCTTTGTCAGATTTAGAGGATTCTTTTCTATTTTTATTAATAGTTTACGGAACAGTTTGTGTCATCAATGAGTGTTAAAATTTGTTTAGTGCTTTTTCTTTGTCTGTTGAAATAATCTTATGGTTTTCCTCCTATATACTGTTAAATGTGATGAATTACATTAATTTTAAAATATTAAACCAACCTTGCATTCTTGGGATAAACCCTAGTTGGTCATGATGAATTATTCTTTTAACATATTGCTAAATGCAATTTACTAAAATTTGGGGAAGATTTTTGCATCTGTGTTTGTCTGTTATTTTATTCTGATATTGAGGTAATGCTGGCCTTGTCTATCAAGTTGGGAAGGGCCATGAAAGTGTTTTGTGTGAATGACAGTCAGAAACAAAAAAGAAGTCACATGTTGACCTGTGAGCTGGAAATGAATTAATAGTTTTTGCCCCTCTGAATACTCCAGGCTGTCCATTCTGGATTTTGTCACAGGCTCTGAAATAATGGTAAGGAGGTGGTGCTCTGGCAAGAGTTATCTATCTATGAAAACAGAATCAGGAGAAAATGAGTCTAAGTCACGCCCATTGCTAAAGAAGTAAACTTTGAGCAATTGGTTTGGACATAAAATGGTTCACTCTGTTCCCACAATCATATTTCATGGTATTGTACAAGGCTTTTCCTTTAAAATATTGCTTTTCTTTTTTCATAACATTATGAAAAACTTAATAGCTTATATAGTTTTAACAACTTTAAAAGGGCAGCTAATATTATTATAACAAAGAAGGTATACAGTAGGCCAATTTTCTAAAGCTTGTGGATAAGCTTGTGGACTACTTTCAGAGAAAAAGAAATTTCCTGGATGTCATGTGTTGACTTTTACTATTTTGATTATAAAGTTATTTAAAATTTATACATAAAACTATAAGTGCTTATTCTTTGCTTTTATACAATAATAAAAGCCACACACACACAAATTATGAAGAAAACTTTGTAAACAAAGAAATGCAGGCTAATAACAATTTAGTGTGAGGGGTGGTATTGTTTTGCTGAAACTTAATTGGTGCTTACAATCTGAATGTAAGTTGCCGCATGTGATCTTTTGAGTTTGGCAGCCTGTGTTACTGGGTGCCATGTGATGTCATTTTCCAGCCATTTTTCTGTGTTTGAACTTACATGATCTATTTGTTCATATATCATTGGCCACACCATGTAAGTATTACTTCACCTCTGTGCATCTTTTCTTTTTAGCTTGAGGTCTTAAAGTACCATTTGACATCAATGCAAATGTGAATGCAGATAGTGAAACCATGTACCAGTATCCAGCCTTAAGAGCCTAATACAGATGATCCAGAATATGGTCATATTAATTTATTTTAAGATTATCATCAAAAATGCATAATTTAGAAATCTAGAGAACTGTAGGGCTTCAAGAATATAAATCACTGCCGTTGGGTCCAACAGCACATATTAGAAGTCTCAAGAGGAAAAGACTAGAAATGTCACCAAGGCCCGGAGGCCCTGTTGGCCATGTCAGGGCACATAGTGAATATTTCACTCCTTGAGTCCTGAGGAGCCTGAGTGTGGGAACAGAAGAGCCAGAGAGAAGCAGGCTTGGGAAGAGCATGATGGAGAAACAGTACCAGGTGTGCTTATTAAAACAGCAGGGATGGATGTGCAGCTGCTAACTTCTTGCACTGCTCACCCAAGAAGGGCTGAATGTCTTGTTCATTGCCTTCTGCAGTAAATGTGTTGGACTCAGATGCCAGAGGCAGAAACATGAACCCAGAGAACAGTAAAACATGGCTTGTGATGCCAGAGTATAATGTTGTGATTTCAGATGTTTGCATATTGGGTTTTCTTAAAGCAAGGCACATTTTCAGCAGAACAGGGAGAGTTTTTCTTTCCCTGAAATGTCAGAGTTGTTTTGTGTGCCCTTTATTCATTTATTTAAAAATTGTTTAAACTGTAGTAAGAACATTTCACATGTAATCTACCCTCTTAACAAATCTGTAAGTGTGCACCACAGTACTGATAACAATAGGCACAGTATTGTAGAGCAAATATCCACAACTCACTCATCTTGCATTACTGAAACTGTATTCCCTCTAAATAGCAACTTCCCATTTGCCCCTCCCTTTGCCCCTGACAGCCATCATTCCACTCAGCTTCTGTGAATTTGACTATTTTAGATCCCTCCTGTGAGTGGGATCATGCAGTATTTGTCCTTCTGTGACTAGCTTATTTCACTTAACATGATGTCCTCGATGTTTATCCATGTTGTCATGGATCATAGCATTTTCTTCTTTGTTAGGGTTGAATAACATACCCTGTGCCCTTTAGACACGCAGTGAATGCTCTGGCCTGCCTTTCAGTCCCACCCAACCCAACTGCACCTTCTCCTGTCTTGTCAGTTCTCTAGTTCCCCACACACCTTCCCAGCCTCCATCGACTGGGGGTGCACGAACAAAATGAAAGGGAGTCGCAGAAGCCATGGAGTAGGCGAAGCCTGAGGAGGAACTTGCTAGGGTGTCTAATCCCACAGTTGTATGGTGCTTGTCTGCCGCCTTCCGGCCCTGTCCAGAGGGTCATTGCTATATCTGATTATCAGTGTTCCAGAGGCCACCTTATAAGTTGGTTCTGGGAGGTTTTTCCAGCACTTCCCTCTCCCTGCAGAAACACCTCTGGAATGGGGATCGGGCTTAACCCCCCACCCCTTGTTCATTCATGGTTTAACTTTGCTTATTGGGCTTGGCACCCAGTGGACTCCACCTTCACCGTGCTCTTGCTCTGGATAGCACAGGGGCAACCCGGCACGACAGCACTGGTTTCTCTGGCATCATGAGCACAGAGGCAGAAGGCAGCATATGCTTTGTGAGGTTCCTGAAGCCCAGGGTTTGGAGACCCATTGAAATTCTATCCAAAATACTGGCTGGATTTTTCTAATCCGAAACCTCAATACTCATAGAGCCCACATGTTGTGTGTGGTGAGTTAAGTGGTAGTTGAGGTTTGCAGATTTTTATGTGATTTATTCTGGTTTTCTTCCAATGGCCTGTGAGCTAAAACTTAAATACAGCTTCGTTGTAGTTGCTTCTTCCTGTTTAGAGAGACTGGCATAATATTTTGTCTTCTGGGCTCAAATAACCATGTAATTACTCTATAATCATATAGTAATTAGCATGTAGTATATGCATTTATTACATAATTATATTCCTGAAGGATCGTATGGCAATTATACTTGCATTCAACATATCATTTTATATACTGTCTCATGAACAAGTATGTAATTTGTTGCTTTTTTTCTTTTATCCTAATTTCAGTTTACCAATCAGGAGCTGGAAGCTGACTCTCCTGTTGCCTTGTTTGCATGTAGCCGGGCAGGTGTTTGCAATCTTTTGGCCTCACGCAGTACCTCCTAATTAGACATCTAAGGGAATACTAGAGGGCTTATGTGCTGCGGTGGACTCCCGGCATTTGCACTCCTAACACTTTCTCCTTGTCATGAAGTCATTAAGTTATTAGCTTCAAAACTCATTAAGTTCTAGAGCTGCCCACGTTGCCAGGTCAATGGCAAGATCTCAATTAAAACAGAGTCTTCAAGGGCAGACCTGGAGCCGAGCACTGTGCCCATGCCTGTCTTTCTCTGCTTTTGCAGTGGAGCACATTCCCAAGGGGAACAACTGCCTGGACGCGGCCAAGGCCTGCAACCTCGACGACACCTGCAAGAAGTACAGGTCGGCGTACATCACCCCCTGTACCACCAGCATGTCCAACGAAGTCTGCAACCGCCGCAAGTGCCACAAGGCCCTCCGGCAGTTCTTCGACAAGGTCCCGGCCAAGCACAGCTACGGCATGCTCTTCTGCTCCTGCCGGGACATCGCGTGCACGGAACGGAGGCGACAGACCATCGTGCCCGTGTGTTCCTATGAAGAGAGGGAGAAGCCCAACTGTTTGAATCTGCAGGACTCCTGCAAGACGAATTACATCTGCAGGTAAGCACGCCGCAGCCGCGTGATTAATGAGGTGGCAGGGAGGGCCTTGGTGGCTGCTTCATCTGCCAAGCTCTGGTTTTCTGTGTTTCTACCAGGGTAGGGGAGGGAGGGGAGGCCAGTTCGTGTGAGTGAAGTGGGAAGAATCTGACTTCTGTGTCTGACACATGGTTCTTCAGAAGCTGTTTTAGGCTCACCCTGGGGAAGGTTCCTGCCTTAACTGGGGTAATACTCTGAGCGGTGCTGGAATGAGGTAAAACACTACTGCATTTCCCAGGCACCTCTCAGGTGAGAGGGTCACCTGGGGCTAGCTGACCTGAGGCCCAGACCTCAAGTCCTGAGGAGCTGCTGGAGGTTGCCAGGGGCTAAGTCAGAAGAGGAGTTGGCTGGAGCTATGGAGGCTCTTGACCTTCAGGGGGTGAAAATTGGAAAAGACCAGTGAGAGGGATTAGCAGTGCCCAGCCCTGGTGAGGAGATTTGTGAGAAGGCCTGGGGCTGTTCTGGGCCTTTCTGTGGCTGTGAAGAGTGGGCAGCTTCCCACTCAGCTCTTTTCCCAAATCTCAGCCCCCATCAGAAACCCTGCATCGACAGGACTGCGTTGTTGAAAACATTCATTTCCTTTCTGATTTTGGCCATTTCTGGATTTATTTTAATTTCTGAAGGAGTCCATGGACACATTGTGTAAGAAAAAAAAAATATAGAAATTGAATTAGGTAGAGTGAAAAGAGGAAGTAGCCCTTCACTCTGCTTCAACTTGCCCCCAAGCCTCAAGTGGTCACTATTAACAATTTCACCTGTGTCCTTCTAGAACTTAGGGTTGAATTCAGTTGCTGATGGAAGCAAGTAGACTTGGATGAGCAGAGACTTGAGTCTTTGTAGACTGAAGCTGTGCTGGGGCATCTTTCAGAAGAGTAGGGCTGGATCCTGGCTGGGCATTCGGGCGGGGCATCGTATTGGACAACACCTGTGCTTTGTACCCAGGGGTGGCCAGGAGCCTTCAGCGCCATCTTTAACAAAAACCTGTGCTGTCAATGTATGTTAAACAGATGGACAAGTAGATGAGTGAGTCACTACGTGCTTGTTTTCTTATAGGCTTCCCATTTCTAAAGAACTTAGAGCAGGAAAATGTGTCCAAGATGTTGAAGATTCTGGTTAGCTGAGTTTCTGGTCAATTTGACTTTTATTCTAGTAGACTGGGGTCTCATTCTTTCCTTAAACCAACTCTAATAATGACCAAAGAGAAGTGAAAGTCCTTGTTATCAATGTAACACTCTCATGTAGAAGATTTTCTGATTTTCTGGGAGTAATGTCCTTCTACCATCTTTTTCCAAGTAGGAAGCAGGTGACCTGCTGTATGGGAAGAACACGAGTGACCAAGCATCATGTGAACAGAGTTTGCATCTTGGGAGGAGGCAGGTGTTCCAACAGTGCGACTCCAGGGACTCTTCCTCAGTGCCAAGCCCCTGGTGCATTGCGGCCCTCTTAGCTGTGGGCTAGGAGCAGATACGGGTGTGCTGCAAGGTCCTGGGGGAAAGGCAGGCCCTTGAGCCAGTAACTGAGGAAGCCAGTCGGTCAGGGATCACGGCACCCCCTGCGAAGATGGGTGAGGTGGACATGGCTGAGGAGCAGGACAGGGAGAAGACGCTTGGGAACTTTGCTTAGGGTGCCAGGATGGGAGAGGACAGAGATTCTGAAGATCCCTGGATCTGAAACCCAAATTCCTGGGTTAGCCACTGGTTAGCCCCATTAGCCACTGATTAGAAGGGATCCCCCTTTCACGAGCAGGACTAAGTTTCGAGGATCTTACTTACCTTAAAGCCAGATGGCTCCTCCTTGTCTCTACAATAAGATGTCATCCTGTCCACTGATGGCTGTTGGTCCTGCCTCAGGATGGGGAGCTGTATGGGACACAGATGAGTGGAGGAGGAGCTCCCTGTCCATGGAACAGCAGGTGGGAGGTGGGCGAGGCAGCGGTGGTGACCGAGCCTTTTGCTTCTCTCCTCCTAGTTTTATCTCACACATGAGCACCAGGGAGGGTCTGGGCCCCCTCCTACGCTGGTGGAAAGCCCATGCTGAGCAGATAACTTGCATTCCCTGACCTGCTCTTCTAAAAAGAGAGATTCCTTGGAGAGCTGGTGTGAATTCCTTAGACCAGGTGGCTTTCCTGCTAAGCGGCAGTTAGACTAGCTGGAAGTCAGGAAGTTGGGGGCTCTCGGGCAGGTGACAGGAGAAACCAGATGGTTTGGGTAGCATACGGCGCCTCAGACTGAGGCCTCCCTGGTAGGAAGGACAGCTTACAGGAACTGTGAGACACCCCTGATGGCAGGGAGTGGCCTGATCTGATGGGGCAGAAATGTACATGGGCGGCAGACAGCTCTTGCCTAGTCCCTGACTGTGCCCGACCATAGCAACGTCAGGTGCGGGTGGATGGCAGCCACCGTGCAACGGGGTGAAGGCTCCCTGTGCTGGAAGGTGGGCCTGGAAGCAGTGTTTGTGCTGGTGTCACGTTTCTGGCTCTGGGGAGAACCTGGAGGCTATTTGGGAATCAGATCTAGGCTGTCCTGGGGCCCTACCAAGTGGAATTTGTCTCAGTGTGATTGATGGGTTTTGTACCCTGTCTCGAGTCTCTCTTGGGCGGGTGAATCAGTGACTTCCCCTGGTGTTGCCCATTGTTCAGTTATTTAGCCCGTAATTTCTTTCCAGAGCCCGGACTTATTACTCATGATTACCCCTCCCTGTCAGATGTGGTAAATGTAATTTGAGCTGCTAGGTTGGCTAGCGGTGTTTTCTTTCATCAGATTTTATTAATCTTTTCTTTAATGTTATGCCTTTTCCCCCATCCCTTCTCAGTGCATCTCGGGGAGGCTGGTGGTGTTTTTGCCCTGAGCAGCAGCTGGTACTAGCTGGACCTGGGGGTTCTGCGGGGCTCACATCACAGTTGCTCTAACCCTCACCCCATCACTGATGTGGTGACTTACGGCCTCATTTGAATAGCCACCAAGGGAGGGGTTGGCAAGAGGGAAAATTGCTTCCTAAAAACCATATTCTTCGAAAACTTACACCTTCAAATGCTCCATTTCCATTGTAACATCAGCAACTATCAAAGAGCTGCTCAAGCTCATTATAATTTCCTTGAACTTAATGTTTGCCAATTCAGGCCTTACAGCTTTCCTTCCCCAGGGCCCAAAGGTGCCTCTGCACAAAACCTGTCTCTCTTCCACCTTCAGATGAGAAGGAACAAGAGCTTTTCCTTGACGTTTTTTCCTTTTTCCCTTTCCCTTTTAGGGCAGCTGACAGGTTGCTTTCCTCTTGGGGTGGTTGGAAAGAGTCAGAGCTTTGACTATTTGGGCCTCCAAGCTTGTCTACAGAAAAGCAAACACAGAGGTATTATTAGAAGGGTGTGATGAAATTTAAAAGGCTCTCATTCCTCCCCTGAAGCAGTGTCTCCCCTGCCAGTTTTCCTCTAGTTGCTTTTCTTAGGGCCTGGAAGGATGTCGGGACTGGGTTTGGCAGAATAGAAGCATACCCTTTATTCCTGCTGCAAATTGTTATATATATGCATAATTTAAACTTACACCTCACCTCCTTTCTCCCAAACTCTGACATTCACGATAAGCTCAGCACTTGAGCATAGGCTCAGGGTGCCACAGATTTCTCTCTTGATTTTGTAATTTATCTCTCTGCTGCCTCAGCTATTCTTCATGACCGGGAGGTCCAGCACCTTCCCCGACCCTCGCATGCACCTCCTGTTTTTATCTAAGTGTTACAGCAAGTGTTATAGCGAGTGGTCCTGAGGACAAACCGAGCGGCACACAGAGAGCCAGTGGGCTCAGAGGGGTCTCACCACCAAATTCTAAGCCCCATCTACCCAATTTTTCCCACTTTTATTAAGTGGGGTGGTCCAAGGAGTGGGATATCAGGTGGCCAATGCCTGCCAGGTAATAGGTTAGTTGATGTGTCAGGTAATAGGTTAATATTATGTTGACGCACGAGATAATAGATTAGTTGATGGGCCAGATAATAGGTTAGTATTATGCTGATGCGGGTCTTCCGTCAGGGGTGGGGGTCTCCAGTGGCTGATGTGCCAAGTAATAGATGGGGGTTTTCCTTATCGTAAAAATCACAGAGCCATGCTGAGAACCCCTCTGGCCTTGTGGCTTTGGCTGCTTCCACATGGTGTTGCTGTTGAAAGCAGTCCAGGGCGTGCTTGGTGGTTTGGTGGCCTTGCCCTCCTTGGCCATTCTGCACATGCAAGAGAAGGCTGCATCCTTGGACTCTAGAGCAACAACCCCTAGTTCCTACTTACACGTGCAGCCGTTGTTTCCCAAAGCATGGCAGTTTGCCCTGGTGGGCTGCATCCTCAGGGGTTCCAGCCAGAGCCAGCCCTCCACCTTGAACGCCAGCAGCCAGGCTCTCCCTCTCCTGCCAGGGTGTTCCTAGGTAGAATTGAATGTTGCATTTGCATTCTTTCTGGCCCCCAGTGCTGGGTCAAGGATATCTCACTCCTTCTAGAAAGATTCTGGTAACGCTGAACCTCAAAAGGGAATGGGAAGGGTGTGAGGGATAAAAACTTACCTTTGCGGTACAGTGTACTCTGGCAATGGGCACATGCAAAGCCCTGACTTCAGCATTATACAATTCATCCACATAACAAAAATATTTGGACCGCCTTCGTATTTTGAGATATATACATACATAAAGGGAGTGGGTCGGGGGTTCTGGAGATACACTTGCTTCTCCTTGTGTCCAACAGCCTGTCCCATGGTCTCCAAGAGTGGTAGCTTTGATCAAGCCACCAAGTACATGGTTCTACCATTACTCAAGGACTGAGGATCCTATAATTGTATCCTGGAGGCCTGGAGGATTTTTAGTAGAACCCAGGTCGTCTCCCTTGGCACAGCTCAGAACAGCACATGCAATTTCCAAAAAGCCAGCCCCGCATTTGTCACACTGGGGGTGACTCTGTTATACACAAAGGAAATGTATTGTTAACTTGTTGATTGTGGTAATTGGGGAAATATGTCACTAAACCATGCAGCAAATCTCTGCTCCAGTAGCTTATTTGGTCTGACAGTATTAGTACACCTTTAAAAGGTGAGAAATGTGTTTCATTTGCCTGCAATCAGACCCCTTTTGCGCAATAAACTGTGGATCTTAGAGATCAAGGACATCCTCTACTGCTTGAGCTTAAATTGAGTTGAAAACTGGATTCTATATTACTATATCCAGGCTTGCCTTGACATGCAGCAAGTGCAGGGGAAAACGGCTCAGAGGATAATTAATGCCTAAAACTAGATGGGTAGATTAATTTGGCACTTAATTTTATTTTACGCCGATTCATTCACAAATGGAAATCAGCAATTAGACAATGCAAACTTTTGAACCATGGAAAGAAAGGTTCGGGAATATGAGAAAATACAAGTAAAACATTTTCCAGTTCATTTGAGCAGTTTTCATTTCAGATGATTACATGAGTGTCTTTAGCAATGCATTCAGAGTGTGCTGAATGGCTCGTTTTTGATGCGCCCCACCTGCACGAGCTGCCTGCCACCCTGTGTGCCCTGGAGGTCGCTGGGCTTCTATGTGCCTGCGGTTGATTTGTCAAGACCCTGAGAAAGGAGCAAGGATATCCCCGACATCTGCTGACGCCCACCCTGGTCGTCTTTGACTCATCAGGCAGGGAGGGGCATCCTCTAGCTGGCTCTTCAGCCTCCGCTCCCAGCCTGTGCCTGGCGATGTGTGGCAGTTCCACACCGCTCAGCAGCGTCAGAGCGCCGTCAGCTCAGCCTCGCTGGGTAACCTGAGCCCTGAGTCAGGCGGGAGCCACCTACAACCTGCCCCATCTTGTCGCCTTGTATCGCTTTCCTTATCTCTCCTTTGGCAGCGGCGAGTGTGAAGCCATTTGTCTGCTCCTGCTGGAGCCTGTCACTAAAAAGCTCCTGTCTAGTTTCACTCCGGTCCTCCCTCTCTCCTGCTGGCCCCCGCCCCGTGCCTGCCCAAGCTCAGGATCTCTGCCTCCTCTCCCTCACCCCCTTCTCCTTCACCTGCCCACATCCTCCCAAAGTCCCTTTTGCCACTCTTGGCCCAGAGACGGAAAGAACTGGGGACTCATTTTCTTTGCATTTGCATATTGTGTTGATTATTGCATCCATGTGGACAGATGGGGTCTTGGCACTAAAACTGTCTTTTACCATCTTTGAGTGTGAAAGCGGATGGAGAGGAATGGAACTGAATCTGCCCGGGAAGCCCAAACAGGGAGCCTGTATTTCTTTGGAGGAGGGCTGCCTTGGTGGAGGGTCTCGGGAGACATTCGGGTCACACCTTGGGGCCCGAGAAGTGGGAGGTGAAGCAGAAGGAAGGAAGCTCAGCTTTGGGAGGATACGGTGGTGGCGGTGGGAAGCAGGGGCCTGGGGACTACCCTGGAGGCAGAGGGAGAAAACTCAGTGTGATATAAAGGCAAGACACCGGCACCCCCGGTGCCAGGCTGCAGTGTTGGATTCATCCGCTGAGGGTTCAGGGGAGCATCGGAGAGCGCCCAGGTGGGAGCAGAGTGGAGGGAGGATCGGAGTGGGGGAGGCTGGTGGCTGGGAGGCCATTAGGAGGCTCTTGCAGGGACCGACAATGAGAAGGGACCAGTGCAGTGGCCACGGAGAACAGGGCAGGAATGTGAGAGCATCATAGATGCCATGAAGGGTGTTTACTAAATATTTGCTGAATGAATAAATGAATGAATAAATTTAAAACATGAATAGATTTTGAAAAGGGGCTGGGATATAGGAGTAGATTTTAGAATCATCCACCTAGAGGTTGTTGTCGAAGATGTTGGTGGAATTTGTTCCCCAGGAAAAAAAGTGGGTGAGAAGGGAAATAGGCCAAAGACTGAACACCACAGGCACCAGGTCTATGGTGAAAGCGTCTGAAGAGGCCTTAGAGAGGTAGGAAGTTGGAGAGTCAGAATCAAGCAAAGACCTCAGCAAAGCAGAAGGGGAACAGAATCTTAAAGAAGAAAGGGGTGTGGTCATTGGTGTCAATCACTCAGAGAGCAGAGGAGGAGAACTCAGAGGGACACGGGATTCAGCACATAAGAAGTATATCCCTCCATCAGTCCCTCCATCTCTCCTTGCATTTATCCATTCACGTGTCCGTTCATCTGCCTGTCCACCATTTGTCCCTCCCTCCATCAGCTTGTCCCTCCTCCTCACGCATCCGTGCATGCACACATCCATCCTGCTGGCCTGCACTTACTGTGCAGGGATGAAGACCTCGTGTCTCACGTACAGCTCAGAGAGGAGCGCAGGCACACACGGTCTCTGCAGCAGGGCATGGCCGTCCCCGGCAGGGAGGAGAGCAGCGGTGGGAACAGCTCAGCCTGGTGGTGGGCAAGTCTTCGTGGAGAAACTACCATTGAGCTGGGCTGACTAGACGAGTGGCAAGAACTAGAGTCACAGGACAGAGGCCCAGGGCTGTGGGTTTGGGGAGGGTACAGGAGGTAAAACAACCACCCATGACTGGGTGCTGATGAAGAGCAGCACTGGGCGGGCCACACACCTCACAAATGAGACTTCTCATCAGCTTAGCCACCCTGCAAGGGAACAACCAGTGAGTGGCCAGCCCAGGGGTCACCCAGCCCCCACATGGAAGAACTGGGAATGGACTCAGCCTTGCTAGCCCTAAAACCTAGCTTCTGTCATGCTTTCCAAATGATTGTCTCTCATGACAGGAATGCAATGTTCCTACACTGTTCAGCCTTCCTACCTTCAGTTCCAGACAGCCGGAATGACAGTCCTGGCCAGCCTCTGAATCCAGACGCTCTTTACGGCTCAGTAACTAAGGCAGCATCAGTTTTAAAGACAGTTTTAACGGAGAGTTAGAACATAATGTCCATCAGAGCCTCTTAGCATCACTTACAAAATAAAAAAAAGAAATGCTGCTCAGGTAATACAAGCTCATTAAGTTCTTTATCTAATTTCCTTTGAGCACTCATTGCTTAATATAGAGTGGTTTCCCTGTGACAGCTTACTGATTTTGAAAGAGTTGTTTCTACAAATGAGAAAAAGAATATCCTCCCAGACCACACTGGCCTTATTATTATTATTATCAACTCAGTTATTTACCCTGGGCACGTTTATCGAGCTCAGTCTGCTGGACGCCGAGGGTCCTAGGTGTGTAAGTCGCCTGCCCTCTCCCGGGCACGCACGCTCACCCGGTTTGGATGCCTCCACTTCCTGCTGAACTGTCATTTGAGTTCAGAGTCCTCCACCCCCACCTACCTGAAGGAGGTAGGTATCGAGGACCTGGCCGTGTACTCACAGGATAGATGAATTCTTTGCTGTCACAGAATGACAACCAGCTCTAAATTATCCATGGCTGTGTCACCAGGTTGGGGTCATCCAGGTGTTTTGCCTTTCTGCCTTCTCCCTGCCCTGTGGTCGGTACATTAATCATTAGGAAACCCTCCGTTTTGTGGATTGCATCTTGAGTCAAGCGCTGGTAACAGGTGTGTGGATGGAGGACCTCGGAATCATTCCTGGAGGAGCAGAAGAAGGGATGGGCAGGGGACCCGAAGGGGGTCCATGGCTCCCCGGACTTCAGACCACCTTGTCTAAGACTGTGGGCAGCTGAGAGAGGCCTTGATTTGCTGAGCTCTCTCTTCTCCCCGTTCTTTTGCATCCCATTCCTTGCTCAGTGGATGAAACACCTTTGAAAAAAAAGCTGTATGAAATGGAAACATCCCCTTCTCTTAAAATTAGAACCAACGACTACAAAAAAAATCGTGAAATCTGTCCGTTTGGATTTAGGTCTGGGCTGGGGTTGGGGGTGCGTGAAGCTAGTGTGCTGTGTCTGTGAACTTTGTGGTTGCTGGTACCTGAGGAGGCTGGTGGGCAGAGCAGAAGGGTCCCCCTGAAGAGGAACAAGCTGTGTGTAGCAGCAGTGGATCAATACAGGACTCCCTCAGCTGCCTGCAGTCTTCGACAGGTGATCTCAAGTTGAGGGACCCAGAGACCCCCTTCAAGTCCCCTGCCTGCCCCTTCTTTAGCTCTTCTGGCAATGATCCTTCCTGCCCTGGCCCCCACAGTGGACAGGACTTCCTCTTTTGGTCATGCCCACTTTGTAGTAATCACCTATAGCCTGTGACCCAGAACATTCTCATTTTTGTGCACAGAAATCTGCCTCCCTAGTTACCTGTCCTGTATCCAAGGAGAAGAGTGCATCCTGTGTTTAATTAACATCCCTTGACTTAAGGAGGGCCCCGTGGAAGGCAGGGCTGGGCAGTGTGACACCAGAGCAGCTCCTCCCATGCCTCCTCCCACCCCTCCTCCCATGCACGGGCTGCTCTCACCCTGGAGGTTTGCCCTGGACACCTGCCTAAACCCTCCTCAGTGCCACTGGGAGTTGGGAATGGGGAGTGACTTCTTCCGCACCTCCCAGGCCAGGGTGGGCCTGCATCTCACAGCCAGGCTTAGAGTCCCACACCCAAGGAGACCCCAGCCTCCCCAACCCCCACCCCTACCATTACCCTAAGTTAGGGATCCAGCAGTCACGTTGTCATTTACATTTCTACGGGGCATTTCCAACTCAGTGAATGGGAAATTGCTCTGTAATTTCCAAAGGCAATTAATTATGCAGAAAATTTTGCATCCAAGAAAAACAGGAATTTAAAAGAACCATCAATGTGAAAAAGTACCACATCATGCTGGGGTCTCAGGAGTTGTGTTTTTTTTTTCCTTCCCCAGTTGCTATCAACGTAAGTGTTTTTGCGAGGGAAGCAGAGACCTGGGCTTGCATCATGGTGCTGCTAGTTCTATGGTGCGGGTAGCTAAAGGCCTCAGTTTCCCATTTATAAATGGGGGTACTGGCTCCATCTTCACAGGGCTGCTGTGAGTTAAAGGAAATACATCTGTGCAAGTGCCTCGGCACGTGCCTGCCACCCAAGACAGAACACTCTCCATAAATACGTCCCTCTTTCTCCTTCACTTCTTCCATAAGCTTTTTATCAAAAAGGACAAAGAAAGCTTAAGATTCGAAATGTAACATCGCCCTACCCCAATAATAGAGATCTCTAAAGCAGGATTTGTGAGCTGAGTGCAGTGGCATGGCCCTGTAGCCTCAGCCACTCAGGAGGCCAAGATGGGAGGATTGCTTGAGCCCAGGAGTTTGAGTCCAGCCTGGGCAACGAAGAGAGACCCCATCTCTAAAAAAATAAATAAATAGTAAAAATGTAAGGATTGGGGGGCAGGAGGGCAGATTCTTAATGCTTTCTACTTTTATGCAACCACAGTATTAAGCAGCATGTGGAGATGCCAGGGCCGTTCTGTGAGGCCGTGTTGCTAAGCTTTATACATCACCCTCTTTTCAGCCTTTGTACCATTAGAGAAAACTGGGGCGTGGGGGTGAGGATGGACAAAGCCCAGAGGTGTTTGAAGCATGTGTCATCTCAAGAGCATTTCTGTCCGGAATATACAATTATTGGCATACAAAGATACACAGTAAGATGTGAGCCAAGCTGGCCATGAGACTGCTGGGCATGGAGTGGGGAGATTCACTATTGTCTGGACTGAATAGGCGGTGGGACCCACCAGCTGCCCCGTGGGCACGTGCTGCTTCAGTGACCCGGAGTAACCGTGAATAGGCGCTCACAGAGATGCTGGTGTCTGAGTCAGTGGCATGAGGGATCCAGCAAAGCCCAGTCACTGACTCAGTGGTCCTGAGTTGAACACCCCCGTCCCTCTCTGAATGGTTCTGTGTTAAGAATCAGCCTGTCATCCCCTTAGGAAGCAAACCACAACCAGGACACGCTGGCTCGTCATGCAGGACTCAGGAGCTCAGAATCTGCAGGGGCAGGGACATCACTGCTGGAGTGAGTGGGTGATGGTGGTGGTGCTGAGGGTGATGACGAGGACAGCAGCATTTATTTGACATTTACTGTGTGCCAGGAGCTGTGCTGAGTGCTTGATATCGACCCCAAAAGTGGGGGCTGTCATCACCCCCCTCCAATTGCATGGATGAAGAGGTGAGATTTTCAGCAACTTCCACGTCACCCAGGTGGTACAGTTGGAACACGAACCTGGAGGGTATTTTAGGCTGCAGAGTGTTCTCAAATGTTCTGCTCTGCCCACTTTTGTGCACAGTGTGCGGGTCTTGTAAACCGCCCACATAATTTCCAGAGACACTCAGGGTGAGTAGAATTGTATACTGGGGGTGATTTTGTTTTTACTTTTAATTTATTTTAAAACAAAAAGTGTTAAAGTGAAGGACCTTAGGATCTTGCCAAGATAGGGCTTGAGTGCCCCTCACCAAACATATTTCGTTTATCATTAAAACAGAGGTTTTCAAACTTTTTGATTTCTGGATTGTTTTACACCCTTAAAAGTTACTGAGGCTCTCAAAGGGCTTTTGTTTATGTGTGAAATCTATAGATACCATATTGGATCGAAGCTGAAGAGATGTTTACATGTTTATCACTTCATTTAAAAATAACATCAGGAAGCTCCTTACGTGTTACCATAAATAACAGAACATATTTTTATTAAAAATCACCATATTTTCCCAAACCAAACAATTTAGGGAGAATCGTGGCATTGTTTTACACTTTTATAAATCTAGTGTCCGGCTGGAAGACGGCTGGGTTCTTTTATCAGCTTCTGCGTTCAGTCTGTTGTGGTGTGTCATGTCATGTCATGTGGCCTCTGGAAAAATTCCCCGGTGCCCTTGTAAGAGATGAGAGTGGTCAAGGTCAGTAAGGTCTTAGTTTGACAAGGAGAATAGTTTTGGCCTCACTGAACCCCTCAAAGTCTCTCTGAGACTGCCGGGATCCCTGGACCTCACTTTGAGAACCGCTGAGCTAGATGGGCCAGAATAATCTTGGGTTGGAAGACGTGTGTGCACCAGCGTTCCCCAGGTCTCCTTGAACCACGGCAGCATGGGGCTGCCTGCCCTGTGCCCGGGCTGTTCCGCCGCAGCTGGCCGGGACGCAAGACCGTGGGGTGTCTGTTGGAGCTGGCGCGAGAGCCCCTCCAGGTGGAAGTGGGTTGAGTAATTAGAGAACCACCGAGAACAGTCTCCGGTGAGCTGTGCAGTCTCTCCCGGGCTGCCTGTCAGAGGCTCTGAGAGATGCCCTCCTGACACCGCCTTCGCAGACAGCGTTTCTCTTCTCCAGCGCACCAAAGGGTTTCACCACCGTAGTCAGCTTGGTCAGGCAGAACCCTGGCTGGTGTGAAAAAACCCTTTGTGTCCAGAAGGACTCGGCGGAGCTTTTCCCTTACTTAAGTAGGCGTCTGGAGCGGGTGCCATAGGTCAGCCCGGTGCTGGGTGCTGTGCCTTGACGTGGCCATCTCAGGTGTAGCCCCGCTCTGCTCTTTGTGCCCTGTAATCATTTGCCATGGGGAGAACAAAAGGACTGCAGCCACACTGGCCCTGGGCCAGTAAGCCAGAAGTTGGCGATTCCTCTGAGCACCCAGCACATGGGATTCCTATTGGAGAATTAGCTGGCTCCATCGCACAGCTGGGAACTTCTTAGAAATGGGGTCTGGGGAGGGGAAATGACATCTCCCCAAGAATGTTCACTGCAGCAAAGCAGCTTGACACTGTTCCAGAAAACCTTTCTGTGGAAACAAGACAGAACCAAACGAGGAGACAGCTCTGCCATATTCAGAAATTCAAGTTGAAACATGTTTTAGCTACACATAAGGTGGATGGTTGAGAACATCACTTTCTGCCTCTTTGCCTACTGTACTGGCTGCTGTTCAGTCATTGCTGGTGGTTGGTTCGTTCACTGGTTCAGCAAGACCAGAGTGCCAGGTGCTTAGCACAGAGCGTCGTCCGTGCAGGGATGGTCCTCAGTGCTATGCTGGCACACCCCAGGACAGAGGAGTGGGCTCAGGGACTTCTCAGAGGTTCTGTTGCTCTGGGGTGGTGGTTCCCCAGCTTTAGCCTGTGCTGGGATTAGTTTCTGATTAACGAGTTTTGGGGTGGGGTTTGAGAATTTGCATTTTTACAGCATTCACAGTGCTGCTGCCACCCGTCTGGGGTCCAGATTTGGAGACCCACTGCCTGAGGGAATGTTGACCAGGTGACCTGGGCTGATGGCTGCACCCTGCTGTCAAAGGGATCCACCACACTGAGAATGAGAGGTGTAGGCACCAGATCAGCCTTGCTGGGCATGGAGACTTAGGAGAGGACACAGGAGACAGTAGCACATGTGGCTGTGGTATGGGCTGGCAGCCGGGTGGGAGCTGGAGGACAGGGAATGCAGAGTAGCCTGGAAAGTCAGAGCCGTGGGTAGGGACAGCACGTGGAAAGTTTCCCTGCTGCACTAAGGTTGGGCTCTACCTCGAAGGCTGTGGGGACCTCTGTGAAGGGCTCTGTTGCCTGGTAATAGCTCCTCAGACACAAAGGGTCCTGAAATGTGACTGTGCATCTATTGAGTTACTGCCTGGGCGGGCCCCACTGCAAGCCGGGCCCTTGCCTTCACTGCACTGGAGGAAAGAGACAGTCTGCTGTCTGTAGGCTGACGCTCGTCTGAGATGGAATCCACTTGGCTGGGTCATGCCTGAAAATGCACAGCAAAGCAGAGGGTTTTAGGCAATTCAATGAAAAGAAATTCTTCTCCCAAAATGACTTTTGGAGTAAAATTTGACCTGGGCTATTCAAATAAGGAAGCTGACGTTTACTCTGCTCTTCTTATCACTTTTTACGGATGGAAGCATCTTTGGTTGTCAGGAGGGAACGTGGAGTGGGCAGGGTCTAGAATCCGTACCTACAGCAGAACTACGCTGCAGATTCCTCAGGCAAACACACACGTGAGTTTGAGATTGAAGAGAGCACTCCGATCCCATGAGCCAAGGTCGATGTGAACCCCTGGCCTGCACAAGTACCCCTCTGCTCACTGAGGGCCCATAGGAAAGGGCAGGTGGTGGATACAGGTGGTGGGAGGTTGGGCTTCATATCCCAAAGGGACTGTACCTCCTCCATCTTTGTTCCTGTCCCTCCACAGCTGCCACCTTGCATTGTAGGTGCTTAGTAACCGTGGTAATTGAAAGTTTGGTTGCCTTTCTTGAACCCTGGGCACTTGGTGCCAGGTGCTGCCCTAGAGGCTGGGCTACAAAGCCGAAGATGAGAGGTCTCTGTCCAGCGTGCCTGGATGCGTGCCTGTCCCATTCTATCCTGGAAGCTTTGGGCTGAGGACTCCCTCCAGGGGACTCCCCAGTATTCCCAGTCTTGGAGAAAGTGGGAAGGGGTGTGCTCTGGGTGTACAAGGGGTGCTACTAAATACTGCCTGTGCATGCAATTCTATTACCAACCCATGCAGGAGAGCACCCTCCTGAGGGAGCCTGCCTAAGTGCTCCCTGTCCACGTCGGTGGCAGGGGGTGCTGGCCTTAGGTGTTCCTGGAAGCCAGCTGAAGTCTTCCCATGCCAGGTTGGCCTCCCTGGTGGGGCATCCTGGGATCTACCTGATTCCTCTGCACCCGTCCCCTTGTGCAAAGGAGGAGCGACACCTGGTCCACATCTGCATCTCCGGGCTGTGGCTGGGGAAATAGAGCTGGCGTGGAAAGCACTTTGAAAGTGGCACCAGCAGCTTTCCTATCCAGCACTTCACTGAGCACTGAACCCTGCGCCAAGTACTGGGTTACGGGCTTTGATCCCCACCCCGCCCTGTGGAGGAGGTGCTGTCAGTGTCTGTGTTTCTACCTGGGGAGGTCAGGATGCAGAGAGATGAAATGCCGCCGCAGCAGGGCTATTGGGGTTTGGTCTGACATCAGGGCTGTGACCCACCCACTGTGGGAAGGCTCTTCCAGGGGAGACCTCCGAGGAGGTGGTCCCAGGTCCCTCCTGTCTCCAGCTCCAGGAGTGACCCCTGCGGTGAGGGAAGGCTGGTCAGGGGCTGCTGATTTCTCCCTGTGGGACTTGGGAGCCCCACTTCCCAGTTTGTGGAGTAGACTCACTGCTTGACTTTCAGGGCACCTCTGGGGTTGACCATGTACACAGCTCTGCCAAGGGTTGCTCAGAGACAAGGCCCAGGCCCAGATGGCTCCCTCCACACAGCATGTTGCAGGATTGCAGTTGAGCCTTGCTAGGCAGTAGCAACAGATAGTATTTCACAGCTAGTATTTTTTTATGTGGTTAAACTACAAGCACTATTCAACACAAAGAACGCCCACGAATTCTGTCCTCACTTCACTGAGCCTAGTAAAGAGCACTTACATCCACCTAAATCAGATTTGGGCTTTTGGAGCACACAATTCTCATCAAAATGGCAGCAAAAGTCCAAGAACAAAAATGAAAAGATGGAACATTAATTCCCCTTTCAGTGCCACGAGAGTGAGTATGAGCTTGAGAATCTGGCTTCTTTCCAAAAGCTGGCTTTAACTCTTACGCGCTCCATGGCTTTGGGCTGGCTGTGGATCTTTCTGGGTCCCTGTGTCCTCAACTGTAAAATGAGGCTAACGCGGCTAGTACAGTTGCCACGTGTGAAATGACACAGGCCTGAAAGCACCGGGCTGGTGACAGGTTCTTTGTCAGTGCAGTTGCTTTAAGTACAGCGTCTGCAGCTGTTAGGTTTGGGCTGCTGTTTCTCCTCTTCTGTCCCTGTGACGTTGCCGAACCTAGAGCACCAGGGTGTCTGTGATGAGTATTGATCTGTAGGGGACTGGAGCCACAGTGTGTTATACTCAGATTCATTCATACATTCATTAATTCATTCATTCAACGGTTATTTACCAAACATGTCTTCTGTGCCAGGCATAATTCTGGGTGCTCCCCTGCCTGGCGTAGGCAAGATTGTTCAACGAAGTGAAAACATAAAATAGGAAGTGATGGAGAGGACGGGTGGCAGCAAGGCCAACGCTGGCACCCTACTAGGGGATTAGAGCCAATGAGAGGCTCAGAGGAGACCCCTGAGATCACTGCGAATGGGTCAAAACAAGCCTTGGGATCCCCAGGCTGGGAAGAGAGGTTAAGGGGCCAGTTTATTAGAAAATGGCTCATGTGGACCCTGGAAATCAGCTCCTTTGCCCTAAAGAAAAAAAGCGAGAAATGCAGTTTTAAATGCAGCTGTGAGAGCTTTAGGTAAAATACGGAAGACAGTGCCAGGGGTTGGGTGCCGTTGGCGAGAGGATGTTGAGCATGAGAATGGGCAAGTAAGAAGCGTTATGGATTTCCCCAAAAAGGGGGAATTTATCAGCCGATGGCAATGGAGTGATTTATTCTTTTGATGTATAACACCGCAATTCCCCATCTCCTGAGCAATAGTGATATTCTTCACACCCTATCCAGGAAGGAAGATATTAAGGACGAGTTGTTTGCTAAGCTCAAAGTCTCTGTTGACCTTAAAACAACTTGCCTGGAAGAAAAATGACCTAGTGTATATTTACTATTGAATATAATTTTCCTTAGGAAGTGTGCAAGCCTATTAAAGATTAATAGGGAATCTTATTTTCATATGTTTGTTTAAAGTTAGTTTGTGCAAGCGTAGGTTGTTAGCCATTCAGGAATCTGTTTGCCTTTCCCTTCCCCTAACCCCTCCCCACTGAGCCCACTCAGAAACTCAGCTTCTTTAAGGTGCAGAAGGTAAATTAACATTCTGCTCAACGGAGCTTGGGGCTCACGTACGACAGAGGTATTTAGCGCTTGTCTTTTGGGTGTAGTGGAAAGAGGAAGGGTTTTGCAAATTATTAAAGTCCAGAGAGCTTGTGCCATTTTAATTTTTCATTTTCTGGGAAGCCCCAAAGAAGCAAGGTTTGACTGAAGAAGGCCAGGCAGGCAGCGTTAGGGATAATTTTTATAATTTACCTGTGTTTTTCTAAACTAATTAGAGTTCAGTTCCTCTGACTATAAACATGAAGATGCTAAGTTGCCTACCTTCTGAGGGTACAGACAGCACCTCCTTAAATGAACACAAGCCTCATGGCTGCAATTGCCAGACCAGTAGAGGGCAGCGTATGGGGACCACATGTAGTGACCTGTACAATTGAGTCAGCCTGTTTCAGGGATGTGAATAAAAGGCATTGCTCTACTTAAAGATGTGGAGGACTCACCAGAGAAGTCTCTCTTTGGTCTTAATGGTAAGACTAAGCCTGATATTAATCATGACTTTATCGAACACTTCCAGACTTTGAACATGTAGGTCAGTGCCCTCGGGACAAAACGTTTTTTATGCCAGTTATTAGCAGATGAAGTCTAAGAAAAATACCACCCTGGTCATCTCTACCCTAGGACTTCATAGGTCTCAAGGTCAGTGTTGACGTCCTGGGCTGGTCCAGAGCAGAACAGAAGACACCAGTTCTGATGAGGTGCTGTCCTCAGCAAAGAATCAGTGGTGGTCGTTATCTGGTGCTAGATGCCAGCTACACCTAACTCTCCCAAGAACATTTTTGAGGAACTACCAGTCATTCAACCTGAGTAAATTAAGCTTCAGAGAAGTTAAGATAATTTTCCCAAAACGTTATGGTTAGTTAAGTAGTAGAATTGAAATTTAAGTCCTAGTTCATCTTCAAATTCTGTATTAAAAACCCCTATCGTAACTGCCTTCTCATGATGTTTTAGTTTTCATTTGCTGCTATGGTTTCAAACAACATGAGTTCATTCTCCTACAGATCTGCAGGTCGGAAGTCTGACAGGGGTCTCACTGGGCTGGAATCAAGGGCTCGACCGGGCTAAGCATCTCCTAAAGGTCCTGGGGGAATCCATTTCCTTGTCTTTAACCACCTCATGGCCCCTTCGTCCATCTTCAAAACCAGAAAAGGCCAGTTGAGTTTTTCTCATATCACATCACTCTGACTCTCTCGTCTGCCTCCCTCTTCCACTTTTAAGCATGCTTGTGATGACACTGGTCCCATCTCAATAATACAGAATAATCTCCCCACCTCAAGATCCATAACCATTATCAAATCTGCAAAGTCCATTTTGCCATGTAAGGTAACATATTATCAGGTACCAGGGATTAGAGTAGAGATATCTTTGTGGGGGGCCAAAGATGCCCCAAAGGTAAGTATTCTGCCTATGATAACTAGTTTTTCTTCTGAGCATCTATCTTGTTTTTAATGTTCGTGATATCATGAACTAGTTGTGGAACTAGTCATTTTACCCCTCTTCCCGGTGGTTGCTAGAAAGCTCAGAGCCAAATATGTAGCTTTCATCCAGCAGGGGCAGGTGTGCATTTTGTACCAGCTGTAGCACTACCTCTGTCTTCTATTTCTATGGCTCCCAATTCCCTCGCTAACTTTTACATTTATTCTGTTACATCGCAGCTGTATCTGAATGCATTTCAAAATTCTTTCTGAAGCCCAGGGGTGTGTGTAAATAATTAAATGAAGCCATGGTTGGTGACCTTTGCTGCCCAGGGTTCCTGAGCAGTTGATGTGGAGCTTCTTAGAATTCCAGAATTAACAAGAGACAACTTCTGTAACGCACTCTTGAAGATGGAGGTGTCTGTAGAATTCTACATGAAGTAAACTTACACCGTGTTGGTCTGGAGTTTTAAGGTGTGGTCTACTGGAGAAAGATTGGTTGAACATTGAGATTTCTATTTCTCCTTGTGGTTCAAAATCACAAAACTGATTTCCAAAGTTTGCCTGCAGGAATATAAAAGACTTATTGGATAAGATTTAGTCTTAAAACATTTTAATATATTTGTCACCCGCAGTTATCCTAGCAGGCAATTATTGGATATCTGAGAGCTTTGTGATCGGTTTCTCATCCAGAAAACTTGTGATTTCTTTTCTTCTTCAATTTCTTCCCTTAAAAACAAGTATCACCAAAGCTAAAGCTAGATTTTCTGCACTGATGGCTGTAGCATAGCACAGGTAATACAAAACAACTTTATTTGAGTTGGTGATGCAGCCTAGGGCTGTTTGGGATCTTTCTGTGCTCCCATTGCTGCCTATGGTTTGCTTATACTGTGACCATCAGTTTGTGCATTGGGAGAAATTGGTTGAGGGCAGTGGAGTCCTGGCCAAAGGGCAGTTCTAGGGCGTCTGATGAGGGGCTGCTGGAAGCCCTTTCTCGGTTGGAATGTATTCCCTTGCCAACTACCATGTCTTGCTTTTCAAATTTGCCGGGTAGAGAGTAGCTGTCAAGCCCCATCAACTGCTCTGTTGATGTTGAGTGACGGCTGTCAGTGTTCATGCTCGGTGCCTTCGGGAGGGATGCCAAAATTGATTGGATGCCAACCCACACTTTCCTCAGGGGGCTGCTGCAGTCCGGTGTGTTCAGGAAAGCTAAAGAAGCATGGCTTCTCTGCCCTACAGCCTACTTTCGCTGAACCCTCCACCTGGAGAGATACCCCAAGCAGGATTCATGGCTGGAAACGATGCAGGACTCCCTGCATTGCTGGAACTCCTTCCTCAGCGTGTGAGGCTTCGTCAGAGCCCCAGTGGGTCAGGCTCAGAGCATAATGACAGAAGCCTTCTGCGCCCCAAGAGTTGCCAAAAGCCAGAGGAGCAGCAGTGGTCAAGGGATGCTCTGAATGTAAGGAGAGAGCCTCATTGTCAAGAGGAGACCGAGCAGGGATTTAGGGGAACAGGCATTGATCTCTACTTTGCCACAGGGGCCTTCCTGTCCCAGGAAACAAAGGTGTTAGGAAAGTTTCAAAGGCTTCTTGGACCTTGCAGGACTCTTTCCCAACAACGTAGCCATGGTCTGGCTGAGTAACAAGTGCATCAGTTGTCCAGGCTTTAATATTCCCACCATAAAAAAAAAATAATCCTGCCATGAGTGGAAACCCATATTAAGGGGCTGAACACAAATGTGCAGCGCTTTGTGCATCTGCACCTGGGACGTGCAGATGTTCCTCAGGGCCTTTGCGTCCCCACAGTCACTCTCAGGCAGGGGAGGGGCCTGGTCTAGCTGCCCAGCTCTCCAGCCTGCTTTCAGGCAAATGCTAGGTCTTCCTTTGCTCCAAAAAGTCAGGGTGCACAGCACACAGTGGGGACTAGGGACACAGAATAACACAAATGTATTTAATATAGGCTCTGATTTCCTGAAGGATGCTTTCCAGATGTGTGCTTCAGTAGACTGCTGGAATAGAAGAGCTAAGGTAATTTTCTAAAAACAGAAAAAGGAGAAATCTGTTTTGTGTCACTGTACCAGACAATTGCCATCCCAGTGTTCTAGCTTTGTCATCCCCAGTCTAATATTAGCAGCATGTTTTTCAAATTGCTTTTGTTCTGCATGAGATATTAGCAGTATTCACAAACTTACCGATGTTTAATCATTTAAAAAATATATCTGTTTCCTCTAAGCCCCTGGGGAAAAGTAGTTTTTTTAAAAGTGCTTTTACTCTATGAGTTCATATAACTGAGATGTTTTAGGTAACACTACAGGGTTCCTGGTTTGCATTTCTCAAAGTCGTTTTGGTCAAAGTCGATGCCTTTAATTATGCAGATGTAGCCTGCTCTAAGTACGTAATATAAGGGCCATTGGAAGATAGACTAAGATACAGTACATGTTTCTCTATGTGGAGCTTTCTGTGTGCTGTGGCAAGGGCTTAACATTAGAATGGGCCAGGAATCGAAGAGAAAAGATGAAGGGATGAAAGTAAAATTTTATTGGGCAACCAGTGTATTCCAGGTTCTAGGTGAGGAGTTTTGTATGATTGTCATTTAAATCTCACAGAAACCATTTAAAGTGACTCTATGTAGCACTGAGCCCATTTTCCAGGTGAAGAAACTGAGGCTTGAAGAAGTTAAATAACTGGCTAAGGTGTCAGAGCATAAAAGGTGGAGCTGGGATTGGAAATGGGTGCTTGTCTCTTCCAAGCCTGTGAACCTTTTTGTCCGTCATACTTTGTTTGCTCTGATGGCCCACTGAGAAAGCTTCCGAAACAAAATGGCTTGAACTGAAAAGCAAGACTTTGAAGCCCTAATGTCTGCATTGGGTTCCAGAAAAAAACCTCAGTGATTTCTTGCACAGGTAGGGCAATTAAGGGATCTTGTCCCAAAGTTCTGGGTCTGTCCCTACTGGGCAGACAAGTCCTACAGTCTTGTATGGTACTGGTGGGGTCCAGAAGACCCCTCGCGAAGGAGAGCCTAATGCCCTGATAGACCTCTAAAGCCAGGGGAACATTAGGAAGATGTCTCCAAAGAACAATCTAGTCCATGGTGGCAGGGGAGGACAAGTATACCCTTAATAACTTAATAAAATCCCAGGAAAATGAAAGTCAAACAGCCCCCACACTTCTCCCCTCGAGGGCTGTCACAGGTGGTTGGCAGTGCCTCTTCCCGTGAATGCCATCTTCCGGCACCTGCCATGTGACTTGGAGCAGGGGCTTAACCTCTTTGGCTCTCGGCTGTCCTGTATGTGAGATGAGGGGACACACTAGAAAAGTCGTATCCTCTAGGCTCAGAGGAAACCAAGTGCCTTAACACTAACATCACGGGTAATGGTCGAATGAAATATGGGTGAGAGTAATAATGCTTTGAAAACAAGTGTTTTGGTTTTTTCGAGGAAGCTTTGAGTGCCCCATAGACTATATTTCTGAGGTGGAATGAAATCCAAGAGCTACAAAGTTAAGCGAAATACTCAGGAACTCTGGTCAATTAGTGCCAGAGCCTGGATCCCATTTAAGATCTCACAGTTCTTAGTCCAGGGCTCAGTTCCACCAACCACACGGCTTGTGTCCAAGTATAAGATCTGCTCTGGAAAAGCATTGAAAGGATTACGATAATCCAGGATGAGTTAAATTGGGCATTACTGGTGTGTTTTTACCTGTTCTGCATAACACTACATTCCTAAAACTGTTACAGAAGAAGTAGATAAAGAATTCCCCACCCCCATTGTCAGAAGACCATTTGCTGTTTGAGACAACTCTCCTCGATATTATCATTATAATCATTTTTCTATTTCCATTTAGCAGTGTGCTTCCTTGGATATGATACTTGCTGATAAACCGGTTTTTGTAGTGTTCCTCAGGCCATCTTGGTATTTGCCTGCCTTTTCCTCCACTTCAATGGTGGGAGATTTTCTCTTACTGAGGGCGATACATTTCTACATTAGTGCCTATTCATTTCCTTTTCATTTTCTCAGAGAAAAACAATCAGAGCTCATCATTGCTGCAGTCATGGAGATTTCACGTCTCCAGAAGAAATCTGGTTGTGGGGTTCCTTTGTTAATCCCATACTGGACATTTAAGCTTCCTTGTTTGGTTCACAGCAGCCCGGGCAACAGACGACATGGACACTGATTGCAGCCCCATTCATCATGCAGGTGGGTGGGGGAAGCGTGTGCAGAGGGGCTGTCCTGGGGTGCTGGAGCCATGCATACAGCCGGTGCTCAGGCAGTAGTTGGGGACTGGACAGATGGAGGAACCAGAGGTCTAACAACTGCCTCGACTCATAGCTCCTCACCATACCGTGAGCTCAACATGGCCGTGACTGATCTCACTCTCTTCCTTGCAAACCAGGCCTCCCCTGTCTTTCCTGCCAGAGCCCCGCTGTCTGCTGGGCTGTCTGTGTCCTGATTCTTCCCCTCCTTTCTGAAGTCTTGACTTTCATTTATCGGTGCCTGTGTTTCCAAGAATTCCTTCTTCCTCCCCTCAGTCCTCCTCTCTGGTTCAGGCTGCAATCTCCTAGTAACCATCCCTCCCACCTCTGGCCAGTTTCCTGCTCTCCCCATTGCTGCTCGAACAGTGAGGGCACAGAGTAGGTCTTAAGCAAACCTTTGCTGAACAACTGAGAAACCAAAGAGAGTCTTCCTCGTACACAAATCTGATCGTGTTACTTCTCCGTTTAAAATTCTTCAGTGGGGCGGGGCACGGTGGCTCACACCTCTAATCCAAGTTCTCTGGGAGGCTGAGGCAGGAGGATCTCTTGAGCCCAGGAGTTTGAGGTTGCCGTGAGTTAGGCTGACGCCATGGCACTCAGGGCAATAGAGTGAGACTCTGTCTCAAAAAAATAAAAAATAAAAATAAATAAAATCCTTCAGTGGCTTCCACTGCTGTTGGGATAAAATCCAAACTCTTAGGTTGTACAAGGTTTTTTAAGACCTCACCAGCACCATCTCCCATTGCTCCCCATTTGCATCTTGTGACTCAGCCATCCTGGGTGAGCAACTAGCAATGTTCTACGTGATACACGTATTAAGTGTAGAGGTCAAGAATGATCTCTGGCTCTGTAGTCAGATTGAATGTGGTCACGTTCCAGCTCCACCACAGAGCTCTACAACCCGAAGAGCTCTCTGTGCCTCAGTTTCCTCATTGGTAAAATGGGCCTGATAGTATCACCTCATGAGGACTCAATGTGTGAATACATGTCAAGTGGTGAAGTCAATGCCTGGCACATGTAAGCACTCCGTACTTACTATCCTAAGGTTATTATGAGTGTGGTTAGTGTATCATATACTGCTTCCTTCTACCTGGAATACCCTCCTCCACTTTGCCTGACAAATCTACCCATTTTTCAAGTCTCGGTCCCAATATTGCTACCTCTCTGAAACCAGCTTCTTTAGCTATGGAGTGTTGTAATGTTAAAAACCTAAATTACGGAGTTAGAATGCGTGGTTTGAAATCCTGGTTCTGCTACTCAGTATTTTCCTCTAGTCTAACCTTACTCAATCTTGGCTTCCTCATCTGTAAAATTAGGATAATAAAATAAAAGTACCTATCTCATTAGTGTTGTCAGGAAATAATATAAAGTATATAAAAAATATACCTAACATATACTAAATACTTCATTCATGTTAGATATTATTTTTGTTAGCAATCATTCATTCTTACCTTCTATCAAGAACAAACTGCTGTGTTATTATTAATATAATCTTTTTACTTGTTTCTCTTGGCATCTAGACTGCAGGTTATTTAAGTTGAAGGACAGAGTCTTTTTCAGCATTATGTCATAGCACCTGACGCTTCATTGAGTCAATGGGACAGACAGGAATTTAATTGCTTTGTCAATATGTGTGTGACCACTTTCACACATTACTTTAAGAAATTTTAGAGGACTGTGATGGATGGGGCAGGGGGACCGTTGTCCTTCTGTGGGAAGTACTGGAGATCGGAGGTTATTGGTACTGTACCATTTCATTTGGCACAAAGGCTACAGTAGAGAATAGGAGAGGAAGCCTGACCCTGAAGGGCTGGAACTCAACTCTAGAGATATGACACATACTTTATCAATGGGATTTACTACACCATACTGGTTCTTAACTAGAATTGCGCTGGTAAATATTTGACAACCAGGTCTCTAAGAACAACACAAAGCCTTGATTTCTAGTGTTTGCTGATTACTGTGGTGTAAATACTCCCACCACGGCCACTTTCAAGCTACCACCGTGATGTTAACCAACACACAAAATGCCTGAAATTGTACCAATCATCTAGTAATGAGCTGGCCCCGACACAACACTGTATAAACTTCTAACTTCAGTTTTTCCATCTGTAAAATGTGAATCCTATAATGTTGAGCATCCTGTCTCCAAGTCTAAATGTCAGAAGGAGGTGGGTCAAATGTGATGGAAGCATGGAAATGTTAATGTTTTAACGATGCTTCCTGCACTCACTCTCGAAACTCTCTTCCTATCCACTGGCTGTGTCTGACATAGGGCCAATGATCTTCTCTCAAAAAGCAGCCTGTCAGGAGCTCTGCTCAGAGCAGTATATTTTGTTTTATCCTCCCAATCCGGGGCTATGCTTTCTGCAGCAGACTGACTCAATTAGCCTTTCATTCCAGAGTCCAATTGTGAGTCAATTCTGAGGTTGTTAAGCAAAATGAGTCTGGTGGCATTAGCCTCGTGCTGAAGGACAGTAATCCTCATCACAGTGTTATTCAGTTAATAGTCTGCTGGAGAGACTAGGAGAAACCGGAGACCCGGAGACAGAGCGACCTTTCATCCATCTCTGGGGGACAGGCCGGGAGCGCGGGGCTGCCAGGTCAGAGAGCTGTTCAGCGGCCAGGTTGTGTGCAGAACCGGAGCCCCAGCTGCCTGGACCGCAGTTGGCCTTTGCAAAGTTAGAAACCCAGTGCCGCTAGATCATTAACTTTCACGACCGGGAAAATTCTTCTGAAATTAACACTCAATCCAAGCTGGATGCCATTGGAGCCAGTTGAGTAAGCCCGAGCCACCTTTAGGGATTTTCCCTGAAAAACAAATCCTTTAACCGGGCTACAGAACATAGCCAGATTTTATATCTTTCAGTGTGTTCAATTAAACTCAGCAAACGCCAGCGAGGCGAAAGCGGTGCTTGAGATCCAGGCACACGCACAACCGCGCGTGCACCAGCCTCATTTGGCGGATTTTGCCACGACACTTAGCTCCAGCACATGGCCCTGCTCGGGAAGCCTTATAAAGGGCCTCTCTGAGGAGCGTCAGGTGCTGTGCAAAGAAAATAAAGCAGACCTCCAGCATCTGCCCCCGGGATTCACTATGATGGAGCCAGGCACGCAGAACATACAGAGCACACCAGATGGGCACGGATGGGGAGGCGTGGGCAAGCCTGTTTACAAGGGTTCAAGGAGAGAACCAGCCCTGCGCGAACCCTGTGCAGCCTTGGCAGAAGGGGCAGCGTCCTGTGGACTCAGATAATTTCATCAGGCCCTTTAATGCCCCTTCTAGTGAAAACTGTTGGAGAGGGACACACAACATGCTTCCTACGGGCCTTCTCCAAATCTTTGCGATCCCTGCACACCTAACCCTGCTAGGTCTCTCCATCCCTGGCTTGTTTATACCGTAAAGTATGCTAAGTAAATACAGTTGCTTGGGCGGAAAGAAGTAAAAACAGCTCTGGGTTTGTCAGCAGCCAACTCTGGGGTAAGCTAAAGACAGAAGAAAACTGAGAAGACCTCCCATTGTCTCCCATAATTGCCAGATAATTTAAATTCTTGGGAAGTCCCTCGTGTTCTTCCCTAGAAACGGAACAGTTGTCTGCTGGGATGACCTCAGAGGTGGCCCAGCTCTCATTCAGGATTTCTCCAACAATATCCTCTTCAGATTGAAAAACAGCCAGTTGGCCACAAAAAGCCCTCTTTTTCCCCAGACCGGCACGTCTGCGGCTACTCTGCAATTCTGGGTCTCTGCAGCTTCCCTGCCATCCTGGGTGGACTGCGACGGCCCCCAGAGTGTTCCCAAAGAGCAGACAGATGCCACACTTTGATCAGTGGGCCCTCCGGGCACGGCCTCTGACCACAGGCCCTCTGCACCTAGAGTGAGCCTCACCTGTCCCCTGTCCCTCTTCCTGCCCCTTCGGTTTCCAAAGGGCACGCTCCCCCTTAGCGTCACTGGGCTGGAGTAAATCGCTCCCCACCGCCCGGGCTGGTGGATGAGAGATGACTTATAAGACAGATACATACATTCTTAAAGGCGGTAGGAATTACGGGAGCAGATGGGCTGTAGGATCCTATTTTGATGCCAGGGACATGTTTCTGTACAAAGTAAATATTTTCCCAGTGTGGATCTCCGGTGAGTGTGTGGAGAAGCACATTTCCTAAAGATGCAAATAAGTCTAGTCAGAAATAAATATTGAATGGAAACTTCAAAGCCTCTAGATTTCTCCAGTTATAGGCCCTTGAGACTTCTCTCCAAAAATGCAGACACACGCGGTGGGCGAGGGCTGGGGGAGGGTGAGGTTGGGGGGTTGTACAGGAAAGAATGCCAACATTTTAATAGTTCATGTTTTCCATATATATACACACATATATATGGTGTGTATGTGTGCGCACGTGCACGCAAAGGGGCATATCAGTAAAGGAATAAAGTTATGTTTGTCCAGAGGCTTAGGACGTTTTAAAGCACATCCCCCTCCCCCTTTCTTCCTGTTGTAGATCTCGCCTTGCAGATTTTTTTACCAACTGCCAACCAGAGTCAAGGTCTGTCAGCAGCTGTCTAAAGGAGAACTATGCCGACTGCCTGCTTGCCTACTCGGGGCTTATTGGTAAGATCCGGAAGCGGTGGGATGGGAGAAGAGTCTGGTTTGCAAATATCCTCACTCTTTCCATTGCGGCCTGCTGATGTCTGCAAAAGTGAAAATCTCCCCGTAACCCTCTGTGCTGGGGTTTTGATGTTAGGTCCTTTAGGACTTGCCTGTACGAAAGGAAAAACGAGGATAATGGCTGCGCGAAAGGCAGCGGCAGGAAGCAGGGATTACTAAGGAGCGGGGAGCCCGCAAGTGCAAAGATGGGACGTCTCGGTTGGGGAACTGACCACGCAGAACAGAAGCAGAGGAAAAAGCCTGGCCGTGGAAGAAGAGCGCAAGTCAAACAAAGTTAATTGAATCAGGGAACTTTAGAGAAAGGGAAGTCATTCAGTCTGGGGAAATCAAAAAGGCTGTTTCCCAGAAATGGCCCTTTGGAAATAAAAACCCTGAATACGGGGGTCCTGCTTGACATGAATGTTCTTGATAATTCAGCTCGCAGTGTGCAGGGAGTGCTTTAGGCTAAATTTTTTTTTCCTGAAAACAGACACAGCAGAGACAGTATGTTTGAGACCCGAGGCTTTATAAGAACTGTGTTCTCAGCATTCAGAGCGGTGCAATTAAACAAGGCACCCGCGAGTTGCAAGACAGCCAGAAGTGAGGCAAACCTGTGCCCTGGATAAACAGGGCCAACAGGAGGAAGGCAGGTGTCCCAGGTACCAGGGACAGCAGAAGCTTGGTGGCAGGGCTCATGGCAATTGGCATTTGAGAGGAAACACGCGGCAAAGCCTGTGGAAGGGTGAGGGAAGTCACAGTTGTCTCAATTGTCAGAGCACGATGGCTCAGGCAGGGTGTGTGTTCCTGCCAGGTGTTTGTGTCAGGGTCACACACATCACCAGCAGGAAGAACCTCCCCCAGGAATGACAGCGCAGGCTAAATTCTTTCTCACCAGAGTGTCTTCTGTAGGAGGCTTTGGGAAAATCAGCAACAGTACTTAATGCAGGGATATTGCAGGTTCCTGGCATGCTCTTTACTTCCAACTTTTTAAAAAGGATACCTGTGCTCCCTTGGGCAATGCCTTTCTCCATCTTCCCGGTTATTTTCCATTTTTATTGATCTGGCTAATAAGTGTACCTTCCCTAAGTCAATACTCCACATTTGCATTTGCTGTCTTCTTAAATAAGGTAGTCTCGACTAAGGATTACTTTTCAACTACGGAGTTACAGAAATAACAAAAGTAATTAAGGCATAGTCATTGTAAAACATTTTTAAAAATGAAAAATTTGTTTAAAAATTTAAAACAGTAACAACAGAGAAGCCCGTAGAAGAAAATGCTAAGTATCTCCAACTCGACTCTCAGGTGTAACCCCCGTTAACACTGGTCTGCGCCCTTCCCGGTGTACATGCTCCTTAACTCCTCCAGGAGTGGCCAAGGCCAGGTTCTGCCAGAATTTCTACGAGGTCATTCTTAGACTTGGCAAACCCTTAAGTGCCCAAGGATGATGAATGGAGGGAACAACCTGTAGGGACATTGCGTTTTACAGACCAGAATTTATTTCTCTCTCGGATCTGGGTCTCTCCCTCTGCACTGGCTCCTGAGTCCTTGGATCCTGACTTTCTTTCTGGACAAAGCTTGTTCCTACTTCTTCCATGTGTCAAGGATCCACTATGCTGTCAGGCATGAAATGTCCTTAACCTCCTCACTCCGTGTTTGGGGGGCCCGGTCCTTTCTCGACCAAAGTTAGGAGCTCCTCCTTTGCTGTAGGTTAAAATTCTCATCCCAAGATATAATGGGCTATTATTTAGTTCAAGTCAGCAGGGAATCTAGGGCGAAGACAACATGCTCTTGACTCAGAGGAGCTTAGAAGAAAATTGTTTTTCTGTTGGTGAACCAAATACTGTGGATTACTGACCACCTATTACTTCTTACTTCCACAAAATATGTAAAAACAAAAGGCTTCTTGGCATCAGTGGGCTTTGCCTGGTGTGAGCCACCCAGGAGAGGACATTTGGGTTGTATTAAGTATGAATACATGGTGTGTTTGTGCCAGGATAGAACGCATCAGAAAAACCATGAATACTGCAAGATGTAGGCGGGAAGGACCACCCGGCATTTCTTTGAGGACTATTGAGGGTCCACAGACAATACTCTTGAAGCCATTATCTTAGAGAATTGCCACTGTTTGTTTCCAATTCCTTCACAACCTGGAAGAATTTATTTAACTCAGTTGAAGGTCTGGTGGGCAGGAGCCGTGTTATATACATTCAGGGTGTGGGGTATCCCGTGGGAAACTCCTAAGCGTCCCTGTGTTACTCAGAAGAAATCCTTTGCTTCTGAGGGAAATGGATTCAAAGTCCTAAAAGTATTTTTAAGACATGTAAACCCAGTTCTGTCTATTTATGAAGATTAATGACATTTTCAAGAAAATGCAAGGGATTTGGCAACTCATGCATTCTAAGTTAATTCTCTCCTACTCCATGACATCCATACCATTTGTGCAGGGAAAAAAATACCCTAAGTTCAGCTCAAGGAGCTCTGTTACAATTTTTAGAGTAAATGTGTAAATTATTTTATGTGCTCAAGATAAATTGCCGAGAAAATTCACTGCTTAACATAATTTCCCACTCAGCAAACACAATGTTTGTAATTATCCACGGTGCATCCGCTGTCGGAGGAACATTTGTTTCTTTTTAGGTTATAGAAAAGTGCTGTCATACAAGCATAAAACGCTTTGCTGTTATTTTTTCAGGCACAGTCATGACCCCCAACTACATAGACTCTAGTAGTCTCAGCGTGGCCCCGTGGTGCGACTGCAACAACAGCGGGAACGACCTAGAAGAGTGCTTGAAATTTTTGAATTTCTTCAAGGACAATACGTGTCTTAGTGAGTTTTGAAAAAAAAAAATTAAGAAACGAACAAGTGAGCATGTTTTGCTGCCTGAGCTCCAGCTGCACGTTCTCGTTCCCTGTGTCTGCTTCCTCTGTCTCTCTCTGTCCCTTTCTTCCTGGTCACGAACGGTAAATCCGGCTCCTTTTGGCCACGCTGTGCAACGCAGCAGGGAGCCCAGCAAGTGACGAACTGGGTGCTGCCAAGACTGCGGATCCAAAGGCCCGTGAGAGCAAGAGATTCAAATAACTGAGGGTACATTATGTGGGAAAGAACACTTCTACCCGCAGATCAAATTTTGATCTTGGCAGGCAGCGGAGAGTCTGTTCCAAAGGTTCTTGAAACCTGGGCAGAATATACAATGTGAGAAGCTCAGACAAATTAGATGGGGATAGGCCTCCAAGGACTGTCTGAGAAAAATTAGAATGTTAACATCAATAGCCCCTTGGATGCTCAGGGTTGGCTCGGAGGAGAAGCAACGATTCTTGAGTGGGATAAACTGGCGATGCGAGCGGGAGACGCAGGATGTTGGTTATCTCGGGAGACGAGATAAGCACGGGTGGGAGGGGGAGGAGGGGACTCCTGCTTGGAAACAGAATCGGTTATTATTGCAGTGTCCTTTAGGCAGTTTGGAAACATGTTTCCCAAAGGGACGGAGATAGAGAGAAATGTACGGGTGTGAACAATGGGCATTCATCAGACAGACTCCAAAAGCACAGTGCCAGATTTCCCTTCTACTCACCCAGAGGTACATGCTGTAGGTGATGATCCAGCTGGGATACTTTAACATTTCACTCACTTTTGTGGCAGTCACCATTTACTGAGTGTCTTCTGTGTGTTCAAACTCACTCTATAGGGAGCATAATCCACACATTATCTCATTTCCTGTAATCTGCACAAGAGCCCTAGGAGAAGTAGGTATGATTAGCTCCACCGTGCAGCTCAGTAAAGGCTGGGGTTCACATAGACCACCGTGCCAGGATTAGGGTCCAAAGCCCGGGTTCCTTTTGTAGCCACCTGTCTCCTGAGAGCTTTGTTCATGCCTGATGTTGACAAGAACACAGACTTGAACATTAGGTGGGAGGGGTGGGCCAAGTTTCTGGGAATCAAGGTTCAGCCACCCCTCTGAGAGCCCTGTCCTCAAGTGACAATTTCTCCATGATACATGGCTGTATGGTGACTGATTTTTAAAGAATTAACTCACAATTTACTATGCACACACAAAACAAGGTTTTGAGTGTTACTTTAGAATTTCCTTTGTTGAAAAGAAAAATCTAAGTCACTTGCTTAGTAGGTACTTTGAGTAATGTGACTATAGTCAATTGCTTTGGTCCTCTTAAAAATAAAACAAGCTTTTGTGTTTCTAATTGAAATTTGAACCCACGAAACGAGTCTCAAGCCTGGAGGCATTTAGTGAGACACTGGGCATACCAAAGAATTGCAACTTGGACCTCTTGTTTGGTCTTGACTTAAAAAAAGTATATATATTCCCTCTTTTCCACATCCTGCACTCTCTGGCAGAATGCAAGTTTTAAGGAAGATAAAGCAATGACGATGGAGGTCAGCGTAAGAAAACATTTTACTCATGTTGACGGGAAAACGTCTCCCTCCCAGAGAAATAAAAGTTGTCCCTGCTTAATAACATTTTGGTGAAGGGGAGAATCGTCTGGTATCTCATTCCTAATGACTTTTCAATAAAAATAAATGCACTTGGTCTGCAACCAAGAGGCCAAAGGCAGCCAGAATTTTCCACAGTCATTCCATTTCCAGCCCGACTGGGTGGATCATAGGGCTCCAGAAATGCAGGGCTATAAATTCAGTCTCTTGAAAGTAGAAGGACATGGAGTTTGTAGATTCCGGCTCAAATGTCAAAACCTAGTTCACCCTTTGGATTAAGCCAGACCTCTCCCAGATTCCCCTATTGTGAACACAACTCTAACCAGTTGTTTACTTCTGGTTTGAGGGCAGGAAACTGTTTTTTAAGCCAAGTGCATGCAGATGTAGGGGGAAGAGAGAAGAATGGGACGGAGATGAGGGGAGATGCCAGCTGCCTTCACTCAAGTCCTTATGCAGATGCCACCTTCACCAGGAGTGCCTCCCTGGACCACGTTACCTAAGTACCAGCCCCCAAGCATTCCTCACTGCCTAATGATATATTTTACATATTTGCCTCCCTAACCTGGATGTGACCTCCATGGGGCAGGGACTTTCATCTGTTGTTGCTGTCATTTTTCACTATGGTATGCCCAGCCAGTGCATAGTATCTGGTCCATAGCAGATATTCCATTAACATTTGAATGAATCTATGAACAAATGAGCAGTGAACAACTGAACTCGAGGTGGCAAGGGAGACACACTGGGGATAGCACAGATTGTTGCAAGAAATGGCAAGGATCTCTTGAATTTACATGTCTTAAGAAAAAGGAAGGGTGGTTGTTGCTGTTCTGGGTTCATTTAAGGGAACTGGTCCCTGTGTACCTCATTCTCTGCTTCCACCCACCAGTTAAGCTACGGAACATGGCTAGGAGCATAAAAAGAATTTATATTAATTTGAAGCTGTTTCTTACAGCCCCCAAAAATGTGAAGTTGTAGAAAACGAGCTTCCAATTTGCTGAACTTAAAGGATAACAATTTTAGAACAAAATGTCACTTTTAAGAGGAAGATTAGGCTTAAATTATTCTGTTTTGTATATCGAAAAATGCCAACTAAGAGTCGTATATTAACAATTTGCACATTCAGGTCCCAAATGGAGGAATTTGATTTTTTATACAATGAATATGAAATACAAAATTCCTAAATCCAGGCCAAATCCCTGAAGACCTGATTAAAAACTGTTTTTTATTCATTTTGGGGAGGGGAACAACACACAACCAATTTACTCTTGCCATAAAAACAATCTAATCCCATGAAATTGTAATAAGCTTTTAAAGTTTTACATTTTAAACTTTTCATTTGAACAGGGCTGCTCCTACCTAATTGTGCACATTTTGTTTGGAAGGCTGGGAGCAGAAAGGGAAAAAATAATCTTACCTAAATTTTCACCGGATATTGATGAGCATTGGGGTAGATTTTTTTTTTTTTTAAGAAACTGGTTGCATTTTGCCTGCCAAATCAGTGTGAATACCACTGAATTGCCTTTGTGTCATGATTAGGGGTGTATTTTTTTTAAAGCACTAATTAGTTTGCTTTTAATGTAGAATGTTGATAGAGCACAAGGATTTTCTTGGAAAAAATGCTCCCAAGTAATAGGTCTGAGGCTGGGTTTCAAAGGGCTTGACTGATGAGTATTTCAGGGCAAGGATCTTTGTCGGCACCTGGCACGGAAATGGGAACACAATAAATATTTGTTGCATTTGGAGCATAGCTAAGTGTCCAGCTTACTGTTTAATGACTGAATTGATTTTTGAGCACCTGACCCCAAAGACTGGCTCTCAGCACGTGTAGGGCGAATGGATGGATGGGTTTTGTTCGGAGAAGTCCAATGCTGTAATCAGAATTTCTAGTGTGCCTCTCCGGCTGTGTATATCCTGTCTGTTACATTTGCTGCTTGACTTTGAAATTGGATTTCCTCCTGTTTTACTGCAGAAAATGCAATTCAAGCCTTTGGCAATGGCTCCGATGTGACCGTGTGGCAGCCGGCCCTCCCTGTACAGACCACCACTGCCACCACCACCACAGCCTTCCGGGTCAAGAACCAGCCCCTGGGGCCAGCAGGGTCTGAGAATGAAATCCCCACTCATGTTTTACCACCGTGTGCAAATTTACAGGTGAGAACTGGGTCCAGATCCCCTGTTGGAGCTCACTTCTGGGAGAACACAGACTTATTTTTCTGAAATGCTTTGAGAGAGAGAGAGTGGATGCTGCTCAGGTTTGAATCTTAAAACTGCATTTTAAACATAACGAATGAAGATTATGGTATGCCATATAGTGGAGAGAAAGCCAGACCACGGAACCGACTCTGCCATTTACTAGGGGTGTGCGCTTGTATCTGGTCCTGTATAAAATGAGGGCTCTGGGCAGATGAATCCCTGAAGTGTGTTGGAGGGGTGCTAGAGTTGTGTTGGCTGTTTATTTATTATGCTGATTCTGTGCTCTCTACAAAGCAGCAGCCTGTTGAAAAGAAAGGAGCTCTTTGGTTTACCACCATCGCATAAGATGGGGCATTTAACTGTCTCCAAAGGTAAACCAGAGCCAGTGTTGCCAGTGCAGTGTTAACTCTTGTGTAGAGTCCTGGAAGGGGCCATTCTGCAGGCAGCAAAAGCAAGTGCTCTTTAGCAGTAGGAGGAGCGGCGAGGAGCCACGAACCGCCCTGCAAAACGCAGCACGTGAATGGGATCCAGTGAGAATGGTCACGGAAATTCTCTGGGGTTATTTCAGCTCTTTGAGGGCAGAACCACAGCAAGACACAAATGGTGATTTCCTGCCTTTAGTCAAAAGCAGAGTGTTTAGCCTGCCTTTTTATTGATTTTTCATAGTAATGAATATTCAGCTATTTGACAAGACATTGCTTATGCGATATTCACAAAGTGTCCTCACAGACTTTACCTCTTTGGATGTTCCCCTCCTGGCGTCTGCAGGGGAGATGCTGTCACTGGAGAATAGTAGCCTTGGTTTTTCATTTGCAGACACGGGGCTCAGAGAGTTAACTCTCTTGCTGAAGTCTGCAGAGCTCGTGGGTCACAGAGCCAGCACTGGGAGCCTAGGAGCCTCATTCTTGCCGTGGTTTTGTCCGTATTTTTTGGGGTAGTGGTGACCACATGGTAACTTCTGTCTCCTTCAGTGCTGGGAAGACGTTTGGTGGCCTGTGTGCCAAGCACCGTGCTGTCACGTCACACTTGTCACTGGAGCACATCCTTTGCGCCCCGCTGCCCCGACCAAAGTTCATCCTCACTGGAATTCTCAACCTGACGCCGCCTTTTGCCAAATACTGCCTTGCCCCACGACCTACTTTCTTCCCTAGAAAGTGCCGGGGCGGCTTTTCCGCTTTTGATTTGCTTGATATCTCCTCACCCCTAAAGACTCCCCTCTTTTCTTGGGTGTCATGGATGCTATTCATCTGAACTTGGGTCTCTGTCCTCTGTCCTCCTGGGTCTCTTCCTGCAACACACTCTTGGAGATTCTCACATACACAAAACACTAAGGAGAGGCGGAATGGGAAACCGCACAGCCCAAGGCTCAAGGCCAGCCAGATGCTCTACGTACTTCTAAAGCTTTTCCTGAGCACTTACCTTCTCCAAAGCACAGTGCAGAGAGTGCCAGAACCAGGAGGCGCCTTGGGGATACTATGGCATGGAACAGCTCCATCCTGTAGCAGGGCCCTGAGTTTCAGAGAAGGGAAGTGACTTGTACAAAGTCCTCCAGGGAGTGGGAGGCTGATCTAGAGCCAGGCAGGGACCAGGGTCTCTTCTTCATCTCTAGCCAGTGGTCAGTGTCCTGCGTCCCCCCAGACCAGCCTTCCCTGCTCTTGGGGCCCACTCAGATATGACAAGTGGCCAGAGGAGGGGCAGGATCCTATTGTCATCAAGTGATAAGGGTGGGCCTGGCTGGTTTCTGAGAAGGAAAGGCAGGCCCTGGCTGCACAGAGGATGACTGTGGGGCAATGTACAGCCTGTTTATTAAATCCCTTCTGGGTTTTAGAAATTTTGTGGAGACAGGCATTCAAAAATAAAAACAAAAATTCTCTCCCTGTGAACTTAGTGGGCAAAATGAAAGTTTTCCACATTTTTGAAAGGTCAGACTAAGTTAATAGGTGACATCTCTGAAGAGTTATCAATGGAAACTCTGTGAAATCGGCGTTTCCCCCATGAGCAGGAGAGGAGTCTGTCAGTCACAGGAGGTGTTCCCGGCCTCCCCCTAGATCATAGCTCCTGCCCTGGGCTCCCGCTGTGCAGGGCATAGCTTGGCCACACAGGAAACCAGTGCTGTGCCTCCAGCACAGATCTGCCCGACCACCCCCCTGCGAGGAGGATCTGTACTGCCTCAGGGTTGCCCTGGCAACGTCAGGAAACACAGGCACTATATTCCCAGGAAACGGTGCCCTTCCTTTCCCTGTGTTAGTGGTAAGAACTCTGCTTCCTAAACAGAGGGGCAGAAGTAAAATCAAAGTGTGATGTTTATCTCAGGGGTGCCGTTTAACTTCTCAGCAGAGGGTGACATGGAGGTGCGGGACTGGAAAGGAACAAGGGGTGGCCACACCCCTCATCCCTGTGCTACACACAGCGGCCTTGTACCTTGTGGCTAAACGGCTTGCACTCCCAGGGAGCCCTTGAGGGCTCCACAGTACCTTGCCTTGTCCCCTAAGACGACTTCCTGCTTGAGCCCGTTTGTGCACCCGGGAGGCAGGTGATAAGGGTACGGGCTTTGTAGCCAAGCCTGGGTCAGACCCTACTCTTGTCCTCACCAGCACTGTGGCCCCCAAAGTGTGCAAACCCCTCCCAGCCTCGGCTTCCTCATCTACAGACTGCAAGTGCGGCCCAGCCACTGGAGTCGAGAGGATCAAATGGGGCGGAGCGAATGCTCCAGAATGGCACTTTACAAATGTCACATACAATGTCTCTTCCCAGGTCAGGTGGCCCCTTGGTCCCTTTACAACAGATGGACGGTGGGGTGGGGTGTCGGCTCGAGGCTGTGCCAGGCAACATTGGTGAGAGTTGGCACTAAGGGGTGGCTGGGATATTTTATTTTTCAAGACATTTTGCATACTTTGCCCCTTTTACTTCTCACAGCTGCCCTGTGAGTGCGTCCCTTTCACAAGTGAGGCGACCGAGGCAGGGAGAGGCTAGCGACGTAACCAGAGTCACACGGTAATCCTCCGACAGGCTGGCATTTCTAACTCCAAGGCTAGGGTACTTTCTCTGCGCTAGGAATAGACAGTGAGGAGAAAGGAAAGAATGAAAAGAAGGAGGAGAGATGCTGGTGTGGAGAGAGCCGTGTGTCCTAGTTCTTCCTGGGGGTCAGCAGTGGGAATGAAGGGGACAGACGCAAAGCTCAACCTTCGGCACAGTTTCTCTGTGCCTAAATTCCAGGAGACAGTGTAGGGGCACAGCTGAAAGTTCGCCAGCTTGATGATTTTTTAGAGCGACCTCTAAGACGCAGAATGGTTGAAAAGATCATTTAAGGCCAGAGGATCAGGTTCGCGGGGCCGCGAGAGTGATGAGTGAAGGCCTTCATGCCGAGGACACGGTCCCTCGGCTGATTTAGGACTCTTGCCTTGCTGTAGGGCTCCCAGGAGACTCATTCTCCCCATATGTCCCTCCGTTGCCTGTCTGCCTGTCTCCAGATGAATTACCATTTGCCAGGGGGCCCTAGAAATATCTTAGAATGGCGTTTGTCCCAGCCCCATGTGTCACCACTCAGAATAGAACCGACTTAAACCAGCTCGGGATCCATTGGTAACAGATTCAGAGAAAGTCAACTATCTTTGGCAGCTTTAAAGTTCACCTCCCTTGAGAAGAGCCCTCTTGTAATATTTTAAAATATACAATAATATGAGAAAACTCTCAGGGACTTGAGTTTCTCTCTTAACATTTGAGATAGATTTCCCCCTTGGAAGGGAAGAAATGCGAATAAACATTTTCACGAGTCTGCTTCAAAGTGTAATTATCAACAAACCAAACACAATTCTGTTTGGGGAAAGAGGTGGCCATGGATGTGGTGAATACAGGACTCGTCTGCGGTTCCTGCAAAAGGCTCTGCTTTAAAAAAGGAAAGCTGATTGATTAGTATAAAATGTCGTTGAAATGTCCAAGTGCTAACCCCCTGAGGTGATAAAATACCGGGTTTTGGGTAACCCACCAAGCTCCATGTCAGGATTAATTGGCAGTCATATTAGTAACAAGCATGAGGCAGGCTGTGCTATTGTTGGCATCTTCCTTTGACTTGTACAAAGTGGTCACATGAAAAATAAAGAAACATTAATAATCTTACCAATTACTTCATCTTCTGTACAGTTGAGTGGTCCGGTAGCTGGAAAAAGCTAAGGATATTTAAACCAAATGGACTGTACTTGTCGCCTATTTAAAGTAAATATCATGGGAGATGTAAGTCCGTGTTGGAAAAATTTCTGTTTTGCATCATTGTACACTGCTTACCTCTGGTGGCTTACAGTGAAGACCTCTCAATGTGTTTACAGACCTCTGATTTCCGTGGTCGAGCAGAGTATTATAGACTAGGTCAGGACCCCTGAGAAGGTTCCACGGCCTCTGCCCCCGTCCAAGGTGACATTCACTGGACTGCAGTCTGGGCCCACACCTTGCAGCCTCCCAGCAAGGCCACAGCACATCACATTCCCTTCCCTGGAAGGGAATGTCATGTCAAGCCTGGAGAGATGAGCTGGTTGCTTGTGGCATGCAGCCTGGTGTTTGCAGATTGGCAGGAGATCTGGAAAAGAGCTGGTAGGAGAGCTGGAGCAGACATAATCCATTTAACACCTACATATTGTGCATTAGAATATTGAAAATAATCTATATTTAGAAGGCCCCCTTCCCCTACCACTCCAGGACCTTCTCACACCCAAACAGAGTCCGTTGTTCCATATAGGGCCAGGGCAGACCCCAAATTATTTCAAAACTCTTCCTGTGGGGAGGCCAAACCCTAAAAGTCTAGGTGTGGCAGGAAGGCCATTATCCAAACCCGCTAAATACCCAGGACTCTGCTGGCTGTGACCAAGTGAAAATTTTAAGTGTTGAGTTTTAAAAGGAAAGCTGCCAATGGGTGTTCTGTAAATCATTTGTGCCAGCAGACTGACCCCATTATGTCAGCTAATCCTGGAAATACAGGAGGTAAATTTCAATCTTCTAGCATGGAGCACTTAATCAATATTCTAAATGTTTTTCTTGCAATTTATGCTAGCAGAGCAATGGGGTGCTTTGGCGGCCCGTTAATCTTTCACCAGAGAAGAGGCGCTTGAGAGCCAGTCCAGAGTGGTGGGGTTTTGCACAGGACAACGGAAAGCAGAGCAGGCCTGGGAGGATGGAAGTAGAGAGGAAGAGGTGCTTATTTCCACACCAGAACCCCGCACGGGGAAGGAAGTTCACCCCCTCTGGTTATCCCATCCCTCCCGGTAGGGTGTAGTACTTTGAGAGCACTCCCTAAGCACCTTTCTTTTCACCTGTGGTTGATTGCCAAGAGTTGGTTTGCTGGGAAGAGCATGAGCTTTGGAGTTAGTTGGACCGTGGCTCATCTCCTGTTGCTCTGTGACCTGGAGCATGTTTCTTACCCCGAATCTCTGCTGTAAAACACCACCAAGCTCTTGGGTTTCTCAAGAGCGTTAAAGAACAATGCAACACAAAGGGCCCAACATAAGGACTGGCCAATCCCTGGCACTGGGGAAGTGGCCTCCACCATTACCGTGATTGGTGAGATGCAATGGAGCTTTAACTGTGGACACTGGGGCTGTAGAGGATAGCTGTTCCCCGGGGCTGGCGGGCAGTGGAGGAAGAAGACAGAGCTCTTTAGGTTTTGTCTTATTAATTTGTAAGAAGGGTTTGAACTGAATCCTGCCAGTTCTAAGATGTGATCATTGTAGAAAGTCACAAGGAAGGAGGGGAAGGGGCAGAATGTTCCTTGGACACCAGGCCAAGAAGGAAGGGAAACCAAAGGCAATAGAGAAGGACCAGGTCTTGAGGGATTAGAACTGCTCTGAATTCCATCTCTCTGTGCCCAGAAGGGGTCTCCTAAGACAGCGGTCCCCAACCTTTTTGGCACTATTCTTCCATAGACCAAAGGGTAGATGAGGTGGCAGAGCTCTGTGGCCTGGTCCCTAACAGGCCAGGGACCACCCAGGGGTTGGGAACCACAGTCCTAAGAGCTTCATCCTAGCAGTCTGCTTCTTGGAGCTGTGACATGGAGCTGCCACTCTAGTCAGATATTGTTCCAGCCTGATTACCAGAGTCGGACTGTCTGCCAGGGCCTCGCCACATCTCATTAACCAGTGCTGACATTGGGAAGAGGTGATTTAACAGGAAACGTTCTTAGTTGCAGAAAAGGTGGTGTTTCAGAACTAGTCCTGCCTCTTAGCCTCAGAGCCCAGGACTTCAGTCTTTCCTCCTGTTCGCTTAATCTTTACCGTTAAACTCAGTTATGAGCTCAATTTATTTATACATATGCTACTACCTTTTAGACTCATCTGAAGCTGTTATACCATGAAATCCTGGGTTCGGTGTGCTGGCTTTCTTGATATTAAAATCAATATATAAATACTAAAATTAAAACAAAAAGTTTGTATGCTACCTAAAATAATGTCATATACTATCAGCAGTCCCCAAACCCCCCTTTGGGAAGCATCATAAACAATCTAATCCTGTGACAGTTCCTGGAACAATTTGCTTTGATGACCTTAGTCACCTCAGCTTATTATGGCTTGATATTAATACAGCAAACGCACGTATAGCACTTCCCATGAGAAATCCTCACCATAGCCCCATGAGGTCAGTACTATTATCATTCCCATTTTTCAGACAAGAGACCTGAGGCACAGAGAGGCTTGATCAAGAGAGAAGAAGTAGCGAAGTAGCATTTCCCCTCTCTCTTTGCATTTTCAATGGCTACACCGCATTACCTAAATCAGAACACTTTAAGCATTTTTGTTTCTGGATAACATTATTCATCACTATAGATTAAATCATTCCCTAAATTCTGGTTGAACATCTAGCAGATTGAAATGTCAGACTGGTTCATAAACTAGCATAAAGAAAAGTAAGGATGCCCAGTTGCCCGTCCGAGAAGTGAGCCACGGGCATTGGCAGTGGTTTTTGACATGGCTTGGATTCACGTTAGAATTAATCTTTGTTTTTACTTTCCGTAGTTTAATAACATGCAAAATAATAATTTATTTTAACATGAGAGCTGTATTAGCCTAGAA
>CAUYSK010123396.1:0-10237 GCA_963575035.1 Avahi laniger
GGCAGTTTTACCAACTGTTCTCTAGGGTTTTCCAGGTACACTCTCTTGTCATCTGCAAAAAGAGAGAGTTCTTCTTTTTCGAATTTTATGTCTCCAGTTGTTTTCTCTTAATTTGATTGCATTGCCAATATGTTAAGTACTTAGTAGAATTTTAAAAATTCTTGCCCTATTTCTGACCTTAGTAAGAATGTTTCTATTATTTCCCCATTAAGAAAATAACTGACTTTAGGACTGAGGTGTGTGTGTGTGTATGTATATATATATATATATATGTGTGTGTGTGTGTGTGTGTGTATTTTTATCATGGTAAACACATACCCATCTGTTTTTTCAAGACTCAAAGTTCTAATGGGTGTTAAATGTTTTCAAAGGCTTTCTTGGCATCTGTGGAGATAATCACATAACTCTCCTTCAACTTATTAATGTGATCAGTTTTAATAGTAGATTTCTTATTATTGAATCATTTTTGTACTCCTCGTATAGAATTTCTTTTCGCTGTAATACTGATCTAGTTCTGCAGTTTGGGAAGTCCTTATTTTTCTTTTTCCTGATTTCCATGTTCTTGTGGCCAGAGTACTTCACAAGTAGTTATATTTCTTCAGAATAAGTTAATAGAAGGTTACCTTTCAAAATGCTTTCTTATACGTCAAAAGGTACTTTGCTGTCATTCTCAACTGTTAATAATTTGGCTGGCTCTATCATTTCAAATCAAGACCATTTTCCCTCTAGCCTTGAAGGAAGTCTTCTGTTATAATATTTCTCTCTAGCAAACCTTGATGCTCAACTCATTCCTTTGCCAGTGACCTGAGCCAGCCCCTTCCCTTAGCTTTCTAATAATGCATGATGGTGTGCCCAGGTGTGATCTTTTCTCAATCATTCCATTAAATAACTTGAGCAAGTTTAAATTTTTAAAATTTTCCCCCTTTTCTGCTCTGCAAAGTTACTCTCCCACCATTTCTTTCTTTCCCACTGTAGTACACAAAATAATGGCCCATCAAAGGTGTTACATCCTAGTATCCGGAACCTGTGAATATGTTATCTCACATGGAAAAGGGGACTTTGCGGATGTGATTATGTTAAATATCTTGAAATGGGGAGATTTTTCCGAATTATTTTTGTGGCCCCAACCTAATCACAAGGATCTTCATCACAGGGAGGCAAGAAGGCCAGTCAGAGAAGGTGACGTGACAGAGGAGCAGGAGAGAGGGTGACATGGTGATGGAGGAGGGGCCGCAGTCAGAGAGAGAGACTGGAAGATGCTACACCCACTGGCCTTGAAAACAGAGGAAGGGGCCACGCGCCAAGGAATGCAGGCAGCCTCCGAAGGCTGGGAAAGGCAAGGAGACACATTCTCTTTTAGAGCCTCCAGAAGGAACAGAGTCAGGTGACACCATGATTTGGGGACCTCTGGCCTCCATAGCTGTAAGATAATAAATTTGTGTTGTTTAAGCCACTAAGTTTGTGGTCATTGTTTAGAGAAACAATAGGGACCAATGCGCTTCCCTCCATTCTTATTTTTTTCTGTTCGTTCTTTCTGAACTCCTGTTAGACACATTTTGGACACCCTGGACTGATGCTACTCATCACTTAACTGTCCTCTCGGACTCTTCATCTTTTTATCTTCTTGCTCTACATCTGGGAAGTTACTCTGACTCTATTTTCCAATCCTTTTCCTGATGTGTTTTTAATTTTGACAATCATATTTTTAATCTCTGAACTTTTTCTCGTTCTCTAATTTTTCCTTTCTCTAGGTTCCTGGTCTTGCTTCATGGATGCACTATCTCCTCAAACATCCCAGAGATGTTAATTATGACTTCCAGCTGCTATTCCTTGCTTTTTATTATCTGCTTCTTCCAGGGACAGCTGTTACTTTTGTTCATCTTGGTCTTCGTGTCCTGTGTGATTGTTTTCCGTGGTTGCCTGTTTACATACACAAATGAATGACAAGGCAGATAGCTGGCAAGGGTCCCTTTGCGGTTCTGGGTCTGTTTACTCAGCAGGCCTCTCCCCTTCCTGGGAAGGCTGGCTGGAGCCCTGCATGGAGGAGGTGAGTCACAGTACCTGGCAGCCTTCACTGGAGGGTGCCTGGCTTCCTCATCTCCACGAAAAGACCAAACTAATGAGGGCTTTATTCTGGTGGATACTAAACCTCCTTCCAGATTGACTTCAATTTCTTAACAAGATGTCATAGTCGATGAGGGCTGTTGTAACAGAATACCATAGACTGGGTGACTTATCCACAACAGAAATCATTCGTCAGTTTTGGAGGCTGCAAAGTCCAAGATCAAAGTGCCAGCAGATTCGGTGTCTGGTGAGGGCTTCCTGGTTCATAGCAGACCATCCTCTCTCTGTGTCCTCGCGTGGAGGAAGGGGTGAGAGAGCTCTCCAGGGTCTCCTTTGTAAGGGCACTAATCTCATTTATGAGGGCTCTGTCTCGTGATCTAATCACCTCCCAAAGGTCCCACTTCCTTATCCCACCATATTGGAGGTTAGGTTTCAACATATGAGCTTTGAGGGGACACAGCCATTCATTCTAGAGCACAAGCATATCATTAATTCTATCCCAGTGCAAACACAGCACTGCTAGCCTCTTTATCGGAGGCGTGGTGGAGCCTGGGGTTAGAGGCAGGTAAAGAGCTCACTCTGCTGTTCCATGGACAATCCCTCCCTCCACACCCCTGAGTAAAGTCACCGGCCTACTGTTCTCCAGCTGTGGACCCTGAGCTGGGAGCCTCTCCAGGGTGCTCAGGGCGGGCAGCACCTCTGCCCAAGCCCCCACCTCCCCACCACATACAGTCTCTCCCGCATACTTATGGGACATAGTCGCTTCTGCTTTGGTTTATAAATCAATGTGGTCATGTCTGTTTTTACCTTCCGGAAGTCCATGAAAGCCATGGGGCCACTGATACCCTGCTTCTCAGCTCTGCTTGAGATTATGCTATTTGGCCATTTCCAGGGATTTGGAAAGGGGAGGGAAGCAAAACTTCCCTCTGGCTGCCTAAGCTGATGCAGCCTGTGGCACACTCAGTCATCACCATACACGTGGTAACACGTCTGTGTGTGGGAGGAGTCCTCTTCCTTGACAAGGACAGCACCAACCCACAAATGAATGGGTTGGCTCATTCGCTCAGCTACAGTGCTCCAGTCCAACAAGATACTTAAAATCACTGACTAACTTTTTTCATGAGAAACATAATTGTCTGTAAACTCTCTGAGAGTGGTGAATCAGTTAGGATTATCTCTGGCTATGGGTTAAAAAAAACCCTAACACAATAGTTGCTTACACAATACAGCAGTTTACTCAATATAGAAGATGGGAAGTCCAGGTCTGTTACAGAAGCTACATCGTGACAGGGAATCAGGCTCTATCTATTCTGTGCTTGCCAGTGTGTGGCTTTCATTCCCAAGATCACCTCATGGTCCAAGATGGCTGCTGTGAGTCCAGCCATCACATCCACACTTCAGCCAGCAGGAAGAGAAAGAAAAGGAAGGGCTTGCTCACCCATTTTAAAGTTACTTCCTAGGGTAGAAGTTGCTTCATGACACTGCCACTCACACCCCATTGGCCAGAATTGGTCCAGATAGCCATGCACCTGCTCATTATTAAAGAAGGGGATATATGCGGTGGGACCCCAAAGGAGCCCAGTCAGGTGCTGTATCTCCTTTGTGATTTTATTTCCCTCACTCTGGAGATAAGAATTCTGGAGTCACAGTTCATCTATTATTTGCTGGACACCCAGTTCCATTGTAGCCCTTAGCTTTGAATATGTTGTCCAGAGTTACCCAGACCAGGGCAAAAGATCTTGCCCCAAATTTATTCAGAATAGAAAAAACTAAAAGAATAAGGGGAATCAGTGGACTTATCTGTACTCAAACATTTTGGGGTCCAGAGAGACTGTCAGTTTGAACTGGCCACAGAGTTGCAGAGAGAAAGGAAATGGAAAACAACGTGTTTCCCAGGGCCTTGGCTAGCAAGCCGTCCTCTCGTCCATTTTCCTGCTGGGTCCCAAGGGATCCGGCCCTGTGCATCAGTCCTACAGTGACAAGTGATGCTAGCAAGGCTGCTTACGAAAGAAGGAAACAATTCACGAGTATCCCGCCCGTCTCTCCAACGCAAATATTTTTAAAAGTATTTTTTCCCCACGTTTTAGCATCTCATGATTTGATAAGGCCCATTGACTGCTGCTGGCTGAGCCAGAACAGCCTACTCTGGCCAGGGCAGGGAGCGCCTGCCCATAGAAAGAATTCCACACTAACGAGCTGCAGAAATGGGGTCAAATCCCACATAAGAGCCCAGGGGGGCCCCACGTGCAAGGTGGCACCCACGCAGTGCCGGTCTCTGCTCCGGGAAAGGGCTCTCACCTGAGCACAGGCCCCACATCTAGAGGGCGGCGCGCTGGCCCCAGGCACACGTCGCACCCTGCTTCCCTCCGAGCAGGCAGCCCACTCATTATCTCTTCACCCCCATGCGTGCCTTGTGCTGACTCAAGCCAGCCTGGACGTGACACCAGAGGGACCCCGGGTGGGGGGGCAGTGACTTCGTGAAAAGAGCGTAACTTTGCAGGCTAGAAGATCTGTCTCTTCATCTCCAGGGGGCACGTTACAGCGCCTCCCTCAGCAAGTCGCCTGGAGACACCAGAAAGGTGATGGCTACTCCACACTTCCAGGTGCTCAAGCCCAGATCTGGGCGTCAGCTCGTCCTCCCTCTCACACACGCCACATGCCGTGTCCGTCACATCCAACCAGCTGTCCCTTCGCAGGCGATCAGATCCAACCACTGTCGACCCGCAAGCCCCAAACCTGCCGCCTCCACCCTGGTCCAGCACTCACCTTTCTCCTGGGTGCGCCCTCTCCCGGTCTCCACTTCCACTTTCCGCACAGCAGAGTGATCGGCTAAATCCCAAGTTGGGGCCTGCCCCAGACTCCCCATTTCCTTGCAGGGTGCCCACCTACCCCCACCTCCAGCCTCCTCTCCCCTCCCCCTCCCTCTGCTCCAGCCCAGGCCTCCCGCCTCCTGCCCACACTGGGCACGGGGCACTGCCATCTCAGGACCTAGCCTCTGTGTTCCCCCTGCCTGCAGGGCCCCTCGCAAGGTCTGTCAACGCATCTTTTTCAGGCCTTTATTTGAACATGTCTTCCGCCTCCCTCAGCAACCTATTTAAATGGCAGGTGCCTCCTCCATTTGGGGTCCCCCTCTGTTCACCAGTTTCCTATTTCTCGTAATCACCACCTGACGCATGCATTTAGCATGTGTTTCTTGTCCCCCCCCCAATTAAAATGCAAGCGTGAAAGCGAAGGCAGGGCTTTGTTGACCCATCCACCGCCCTCACTCCATGGATTCCTGGGAGCAAATGGATGCAGGAAAGCCCCCTCCCCACTCAGGAAGGCCAGGCAGAGAAGGGGCAGAGTGAGGATGGGAGGAGAGAGTGGGACTCAGCTGCCGGCATGCAGGCTGTCGAGAACCCTGGTGGGGGTGGGGGTGTGGGGGTGGCCTCAGTCCGGCTTGGCCAGAGACCAGAGGCTTGCAGGCTCTGCGGGGCCGAGCAGCACTGATGGCAGCTTTGGGGTCTGAGCTTGCCTTCCCAGTGGGAAGCCCCTGGTTGAAGGGCAGAAGCCAAGTTCCAAGAGGGACAGCTGAAGCTTCGGAGAGCCACCCATCAAAGGGGCCTTGGAGAGGACGAGGCACTGAAATGTGGGGCCCAATGTGGCAGAAACCCAGAGTCCAGAGCCAAGCTCTCAGCCCTTCCTGTGGCCTGCCCTGGCAGACTGGGCAGGGCAGATGCGAACATGCACAAAAAGCCCCTAAACTGCAGGACTCTCCCTCCCAGGGGCTGGTGTCCCTCTGCCTCCAAGTAACGCCACCCTGGCACTCCCACCCAAGGTGAGCCAGCCTTGACTCCGACACCACCGCCATCATCCCGACCCCAGCCATGGAGGAAGGGTAGCACGGGTTTCGGCACCCTTGAACCTCGCCTCGGAATAGAGGGTGCAGGCCTGCGCCTGCACCCGGAGCAGTGGGGGGCAAGGCATCCCCGGGGGCTGACCTTAGCACCTGCATGGCAAGATGGCTCTGGGAAACCAGTGCTGGCTTGGCACAGCTGACTGCAGAACACTCAGGGACACAGATACTTTGCCAGGTGGGTCTCCCCCACCCACTTGTGCGGATGAGGGGCCCCTGGCTTTCAGCAGGAGTCCAGCTCCTCCCAGAGGGGGATTAGCACCTGAGGCCCCGGTCGGGGGGTGGCTTGCTCTGCTTCTCAGCCTGGCGCTGACCTCCTCCAGGGAAGCCGGCACCACGCCCTCCACAAAGGCTGGGTGAGGGGGCTCAAGTTCTGCCAGGGACACTCTGGCCAGGGTGACGCTGACCTTCCCTGGGCACAATCTCTAGGGAAAACGTAGCAGATGACGCAGCCCTGCCCAGCGGGGTGAATCAAAGGGAACTGTGTGGGCGAGTGTTAGCCCACAGCAGGGCTTGCCCAGCAGGGCCTGGCTGCGGGCTTTTCCCGCCCACAGGGCGCCTGTGGCTGCCTGGGGAGGAGGGGACCAGGGCACCCGCGGCACAGTCGACTCTTCCTGCTTCTTGGCTCCAACAGCCTTCACTTCCTGCTTGGTCTCTCCAGGGCCTGGGGTCCTGCTCCAAAGCCAGCCACTGGAAACCACTGATGTGCTACCGTGGCCTGGGGACAAAGGTGACTTGGGGGGCCTGGTGGCCACATAGGTCAGAGCCTCGAGCTCAAGCCCTGGGATGGGGGGGTCACTCCTCTGTCTGGGCCCAGGAGCCAGTGGGACCTTGCCCCAAGGGGCACCCTGGAGGCAGGGGCAGCAGCACTGAGCATGTCCCTTCAACAGGCGCTGGCCAGGGACCTGGGTGCAGGCTGTGGGGTTGGACCTGGCGCCAGAGCAGCTCCCCCACTGCCCACTGTGCTCCGGGCCATGGCACCCAAATGCCAGCAGCTGCTTTGGTTTGGCTGCTTCTTTCTAATGTCAACGCAATGGGCGTCCGGCCTGTTCCGTCCCAGTGCAGCCTTGTCCCCTAATGCTTGGGCTGCTTCCTTGGTGAGGTGGTCATGCCTCTAAGGCCTGGGCTCCCTACGCGCAGGGGTTGGGGGAGCAGTGAAAACACCACCAATTACCAGCCCACCCGAGCCTGAGCACCGTGTGCTTTGTGGTGGGGAACCTGTCTGGGCAGAGGCCTTATCCGAGACATCAGGTAGATTAGTGGGGAGCCATCACAGCCAGCTGGAGCCAGAGCACAGACCTGCAAGCAGCAGGCACCTTATTAGGCTAATTACGGGCTGCCCAGCCCACAGATACCTGTAAAACTAAGATAAACTCAGGGTGGAGAGAGCAGCTCCGAGGTGGTGTTTCCCTATGGAGGCTGCTTGCCAATGGTCCTCAGGCGGAGGTGAGGGGCAGAAAGATGGAAGAAGTGATGGCGAAAGGGGACCCCACAGCCAGCTCCAAATTCTGTCCTCCTCAACTTCCTCATCTGTGAAGTTCACCCCTCTGACATTTGTGATGTGTCAAGAGCTGCTGGCCACTAGGTATGGTTGCTTACAGTAACATCACTAATAAGATCAGCTTGGCACTGTACACAGATTAGCTCATTTAATCCTCGAAACAAACCCATCTTCATTTTATAGCTAGGGAAACTGAGGCTCGGGGTTGTTAAAGGATTTGTTAGATGTCAGAGCTGGAAACCAAGGAGTAGCCCTGGCCCTAAAGGGAAACCAAGTCCAGGAACCTCCCAGGACAGGCAAGCTGGTGGGATGAGGGGCACCCTGGAGCCCCAGCGCCCCTCGTTCCAGGGCAGACGACGATGGCTGGCCACCGCAGGCCCCTCCCGCTCCAAGGCAGCTCTTGGCACGCAGCCTGGGGGGCACGTGTCACAGAGGAGAGAGCGCCACTGCCCCTGGCCTGAGCGCATACCCATCCTGGTGCAGCCTGGAGCTCAAGACCAGTGGTGGGCGCGGCTCCCAGTCTGATGATTACTGCTCCTGACAGTGTGGCCAGGGAGTGCAGGGAAGCCTGCCGCAGAGGGTGGGGAGCCCCACCACGCGTGCACGCCCTTACCCTGCCCGCCCTCTTCCCCTCTGGGCACCCAGCATGTCCCCATAGCCCCTTGCCCCTGTCAAACCGCATGGGAAATGACCCTTGGGACTGTCCCAGTGGAAACAGCAAAGAAACCTGGACTGGATTAGGGAGGGAGTCTACCGGGTGTTGGGCGGGGAGGGCAGGAGTTCCTGCCCCACCTTTCCCCCAGAGCACGGCTCCAGGCTTTCACAGGAGTATCTTCCCGCAAACTAGCACCCTCTTCTGCCCTGCACCCTCTGGTTCAATCCCGTCCCTCTGGGCAGAAGACCTGCCACACCCTGTCACCTGGTTCCCCTTTTCTTCTAGCACCCAGAGTCATCCTCACAGCCCAGAGTCTCCAGGGCCCAGCCCCTCACTCCCACCTAGTGTCCCCTGGGCTGGGCAGGCTGGAGGATGGGCATGGGACTACCACACCTCCAGGAGCCTGGCCAGGCTGAGACTGGGCCAAACGCTGGACAAAGGGCCTCTCCCTTGGGGGCCACCCAGGATCACTCAGAAACTCCAGGCCCTTCCCCAAGGTCCCTGCGACTTCAGGCGCCCCACTCAGACCTGGGGGTTTTAGGAGCAGAAGGGGCACATCAAGTTCCAAGTCAACCCAACAGGCTTCACCAGACTTGCCCATCTCCTTTCGTGCCTCCAACTGCAGTAGCAGCATCTGGGAACCTGCCGGAATACCCGGGCCCTTCCCAGACTTACTGAACCTGATGCTCCCTTTAACATGCCCTGCAGAGGAGCCTGGTGCCAGCGGTGGCGTGAGGCCCCCTGCCCTGGATGCCACTCTCACTCCCTGCACGCCACGAGCTCAGCAGCCCAAGGGCTTCTGCCACTCAAAGCTGCTCCAGAGCTCCCGCTCAGCTCCCTTTCTCTGTAAACTGCACCCAGGCTGACCCGGGGCTCCTAATCTGCCCTCACCAGTGGTGGGACGTGGGCGTGTGGGCAGGCTGGGGTCAGATCCACTACCTGGCTCACAGGCTGGAGGCCCCGGTCCCATGTGAATTTACCAGGCCAGAGGTTACAGGTCTGTCTCCGTGTTTGGTCTCCTTTCTTGAAAGGCAGTGCCAAGTGTCTGAGTAGGGACAGAATAGGGCACTCTGCAGCCTCTGCCCGCCAGAGAGATGAGGAACAGAAGGGCCGTGTAGAGGTGGGATGGCTTCCAATAGGCCCCAGACCAGCACAGCAGGAAGCCACCGCACTCTGCCTTCACTCTCGTGTCAGTGCTGATGGGATGCCCTTTCATGGCCCAGCTTGGGTCCCTGCCCAACTAACCTGGCTGAAAAAGGCTGCAAGCGCTGCCTCACCCTATCCCCAAACCCCAGGGCACAGTCCCAAGTCCCTCACTGGGCCCCACCACCTTGTCCACCTTCTGTGTCCCCATATCCGGCCAAAGCAACCATCAGACAGTGTCAGTCCCCAACACCAAGCATGCCCTCTGCCCTGGAAACTCACAGACCACAGTCCTTCTCGACCAAGTGCCAACTCTGTGCATCTCCTGGGTCTTGGTGTCTTTTCCTCTGGAGTACCTCATGTCCCTATGGTGTCCCTGTGGTCTCCCTTACAAAGCCTCCCTCCGCCCCTTGAGGGCAGATTTGTGAACTCACCCAAATGTGTACTCTGTCTGTCCACCCCCCACCCCCTCCCACAGGTCCAGACACATGGGGTTCCATGAGTCAGAGAGACCCCGACTCTGCCGAGTGAGCCTGTGAGCCTCAGTTTTCTCACCTGTGAAATGGTGCTTCTGACGGGTGTTCCGGGCCGTTCACGCACTCAGTGAGTATGTATTTTGCACCTACCAGGCAGGGCATCAGATGCGGCTTGAGGCCAGGAGGCGGCATCTGCACACATTCAGTGCTCTGATGGAAGAGATAGCTAACATGCAAAACAATGACTAAGACCACAAACAGAGGGCAGTGAAGGGAGAAGGAAAAGAGGATAAAGGAGTGTGAGCAGCAACAGGGGCTCCTTCAGCCGTGGGTGGTCTGGGCCTTTGCAGAGGAGAGGCGGTAGGAGCAGGTTGCAGGAAGGAGCAGGCATCGGGGAGAGCAGCCAGTGCAGTCTCCAGACTGGAGCCCTGAATGACTCCAGGGACAGACAAGAAGGGAGGCTGGATGGTGGTGGGGGACTAGAGGTGGGGACAGACGGACAG
>CAUYSK010123397.1:0-14359 GCA_963575035.1 Avahi laniger
CTTCTTCTAGAATTCTTACAGTTTCATGCATTGGGTTTAAGTCTGTTATCCATCATGAATTAATTTCTGTGAGTGGTGAGAGGTGTGACTCCTGTTTCAGTATTCTACATGTGGCCATCCAATCCCAGCACCATTTACTGAACAGGAATTTCTTTCCCCAGTGTATGTTTTTGTCTACTTTGTCCTGACAAAGCCAAGGAGACAATTGATAGGGAGACTAGACAACCTACAGAATGGGAGAAAATATTTGCATGCTATATATCCAATAAAGGACTAATAACCAAAATCTTCAAAGAACTCAAGCAAATCAAGATAACATCAAACACGTCCATTAAAAAGTGATTAAAAGACATGAACAGAAGCTTTTCAAAATAAGGTAGAGTAATGGCCAATAAGCATAGGAAAAAATACTCAACATCTCTAATCATCAGGGAAATGCAAATCAAACCACAATGAGATATCACCTAACTCCCGTGAGAATGGCTTTTATCAAAAAGTCCCAAAACAACAGATGCTGATGTGGATGGTAAAGAAAGGAACAGTTTGTTGGTGCGACTGAAAACCTGTACAATCTGTTTGGAAAGTAGTATGGAGAGACCTCAAAGAACTAAAAAGAGACCTACCACTGGACCCAGCAATCCCACTACTGGGTATTTATCCAAAGGAAAAAAAATGACATTCTATCAAAAAAGACACTTGCACTCAAATGTTTATAGCGGCAAGACTCATAATCACAAAGATGTGGAAACAACTCAAGTGTCCATCAATACATGGATGGATTAATAAAATGTGGTATATGTATACCATGGAGTATTACTCAGTCATAAAAAATGGTGAATTAATATTTTTTGTAACAACCTGGATGGAACTGGAGGTCATCTTTTTAAGTAAAGTATCACAAGAATGGAAAAATAAACACCACATGTACTCACTACTAAATTGAAACTAATAGATCAACATTCACATACACACATGGTAGTAAAATTCAACGGAAATCAAGCAGGTGGTAGGGGGAGGTGGGGATGGGTGAATTCACACTTAATGAGTACAATGCACACTATCTAGGTGAAGGACTCACTTGTAACTTTGACTCAATTTGTACAAAAGCAATTCATGTACCCAAAATGTTTGTACCCTTGTAATATTCTGAATTTTTAAAAAAGTTAAAAAAGAATTAAAAAAATAAAAATTAAAAATAAATAAAATATTGATTTTTCCTTGTGTTCTGTGATACAGTATTTTTCTTAACTAACTAACTATGGACTCCTGGCTGTTCTGCCTTAATTGATTATCTAGCATCCTTGAACAAAGACTAATGATCAAACAAGAAAGACAAAATGGACAAACATGGAGAAAACAAGTTAAAGGAAATGCCTGCATGTCTTATGTCAGAATTACTCGCCCAGTCTAATTCTGGACCGTGTCTATGAAGCCTGTGTAAGCACAGTTGTCAGTATGTGCTGACTCAATTGTGTCCCTGATTACAACCATAAAAGCATGCAATTTAGAAAGGTTATACCCTAGAGATTCCTTTTAAAGAGTGGCTATATGTTGCCCTAGATTTCAAGACTTGAAACTGAACTTGAAACTTCAGTAAAAGCAAATGGACAAAGATAATATTTTGGAATAAGTAAAATATACCATATTTAAATATAAATATAAAAAGTCATTTGCTTTATCAGTAGTGGTAGTCAATAAAATTTCATCTGAATATGACCCACGAGGAAACAGTTGCTAAACAACTACAAACACCACGTAAGACATTATAGTATCTAAAATATTGTCTCAGTGAAATGTTTTCCTAGGACCAAATGCCTAGTATGGTTTTGAGTGAAATATCTGTTTAATCATCCTCGGTTTTCTATATTTTAATGTACAATTAAATAAATAATCCAGATAAATAATCCCAGATAAAATAATAATAATCCCAGATAAAATCCCAGATAAAATCTCAGATAAAATAATCCCAGATAAAATCCTGAAACTGGCATCTGTTATTTCATAATTGGTACTAGAAATAGTCTGGGTGTTGTGGCTCATGCCTATAATCCCAGAGTTTTGAGAGTTGGAGTCCAGGCGTTCCAGACTAGCCTGGGCAACATGAGACTCCTGTATCTACTTAAAAAAAAATATATGTATATATATTGCACATCTGTAATCCTAGCTACCTGGGAGGCTGAGAAGGCTGAGGCAGGATGATAGCTGTGATCATGCCAGTGTACTCCAGCCTCCAGCCTGGGAGACAGAGCAAGATCCAGTCTCTTTAAAAAAAAAAGTAATGAAACATTAAGTTTTTTTAAGAATGCAAGAATGAAAGTGTAACAATATGTCCCTTGGCTAGGCATGGTGGCTCACACCTGTTATCCTAGCGCTCTGAGAGGCTTGAGGCAGGAGGATGGCTTGAGGTGAAGAGTTTGTTCATGACTAGCCTGAACAAAAATGAGACCTGTCTCTATCAAAAATAGAAAAAATTAGCCTGGCCAGATGGTGTGCGCCTGTAGTCCCAGCGACTCGGGAGGCTGAGGCAGGAGGATTGCTTGAGCCTAGGAATTCAAAGTTTCAATTAGCTAGGATGACGCCACTGCACTCTACCCAGGGCAACAAAGGGAGACATTGTCTCAAAAAAAAAGTGCCTTTCACATTCATTTTGTTTATTCAACAGCTATACAAGTACATAATGAATTTCTAGAATGTACTACAGAATGTTTAAGTTCTAGTTATAATTTTAATAAAGGTTTAATAGTATTAGTTAGAATTGTTACTTAAGTATATTAATTAGATAAATTGATATGCTACGTTTTGATATCAACTCAAGGTATTTCATTCTTTAAATGCCTAAAGAGGATAAATCCAGGCAAGATATTAATAGAACATTGTGATACTTTCTATTATATGTATGTGTTTTGGGTATGTCTGTATATAAAACATATGAATGTTTCAGCAATTGATTTTTAAATAAGTTTTAATAGCAGCACAATATTTTTAAGGACAGTTGAAGCAATCCAACTTTAAAATAATTGATAGCAACATTGAGAAGACAATGAATTCCAATTGATTTTGCCTTTTTAGTTCCTACATGAAGAATCAGGAATTGATTATAACTACCTGAGTTCTAAGTTAATGAAATCAGCAATATTTTAAAGACACACAGAAATAAAGAATTATAGTGCTAGTACAAAGAAGGATGAGAGAGATTTAGAATACTTATGATATAGTTTGAAATTATATGAGCAGTTTGAGATCCCCAAAAGATAATGAGTAAAAAAGAAAAAAGACAAAGGACTGAATCTTTCGGAGGCATATCATGAGAAAAATAAATTCTTTAGTTTATATCCTCATTTGTCAAAAGAGCATAATGTGTGACATCACATAGATTTTCTTACTCTGCATGTTAGTAAAATGTGTTTTCTATTCTGCACCAAGGATTAAATAAAATATATAGTATCCAGAAAAAGAAAGTAGATGAGTCATTTATTTTTCATGGGTGATTTTCTTTATTTTGTAACTATAAGATTCATCATATCAAATTGGAGCCAAACTGTTGCCTAACAATATATAAACTCATATATTTATATCACTCAAAAATAATACAGTTTGTAGATAATTGGATTCTACTGCTTAGAGTATTATTCACTGGCTATGTGCTCATGATATATATTTATATCTTTCATTTATGCTTAATATTATCTTTAAATCCAGCAAAACTATTATGTTTGTCTTTGAGATTACTTATCCTTGGACCCCCTCCATATTTTGTTTTTTGTTTAAGAATTTTATGTCAGCAATGTATTTTTTTTTTCATTTTTTTTTATTTCAACATATTATGAGGGTACAAATGTTTAGGTTAGGTATATTGCCTTTGCCCCACCCGAGACAGAGCTTCAAGCGTGTCCATCCCCCGGATGGTGCCCACCGCATCCATTATGTTTGTATATACCCATCCCCTCCTCCTTCCTCCCATCTGTCCAACACCCGATGAATATTATTACTATACATGCACTTAGGTGTTGATCAGTTAATACCGATTGGATGGTGAGTACCTGTGGTGCTTGTTTTTTCATTCTTTTGATACTTCACTTTACTACAATGAGTTCCACCAATATCCAGGAAAATATCAGAGATTCTAGATCACCATTTTTTTGTGTGGCTGAGTAGAGCTTCACGGTATACATATACCACATTTTATTAATCCACTTATGTACTGACGGGAGAAATGCAAATCAAAACCACGATGAGATATCACTTATCTCCAGTGAGAATGGCCTTTATCAAAAAGTCCCAAAACAATAAATGTTGGCATGGATGCGAAGAGATAGGAACACTCATACACCGCTGGTGGGACTGCAAACTAGTACAACCTCTGTGGAAAGTAATATGGAGATACCTCAAAGAGAGACAAGTAGATCTAAGATTTGATCCAGAAATCCCATTACTGGACATTCACCCAAAAGAACAAAAGACATTCTATAAAAATGACATCTGCACTCAAATGTTTATAGCAGCACAATTCACAATTGTAAAGATGTGGAAACGGCAATGTATTGTTAATATGAATGAGCTATGGAGCCAAACTGCCTGGACTCAAAATCTGGCTCAGCCACCTTTTAGTTAAGTAAGCTCTGACAAGTTTCTTAAACTTGTGCCTTGGTGGTGTCACCTACAATTTGGAGATAATGCTTACACCAATGTGATGGAATCATGTGAGATTTAAAATAAATAATATATCTAAAGTCCCTTACAGTAGTCTCAGGCATGTTATATACAATCAATAAATGTTAGCTACTTTTATTTAACTTCATAAATTCAATTTTTTTATTTGACCGCTTAATTTGGTAAAAATATATATATTCAGTAAATTTCCTTTTACTAATTAAGAAGTTTATAGAGATATTCTTCTGATGGGAAATTTCTTGTAAGTAAAAACAACACATTGAAGAACTCTTCATTTTCTTTTTATCTTAGTAGGAACCCAAATTCAAAAAGGTCCATTACCTGAACAGGATCCAAATATGTGAAATTGTCATTTAAAGATATTCCTGGGGCATTTTTGCATTGAGGAATTACAGCACAATTTCATTTTTGGATGTTTAGTCTTCATTAACTGTTTTTCTACAGAATTAAATAATAGAAAATATAATGATCTAAAGTTAACTATGGTAAAATTTTTTAAAGGAGGTGTTTAATAGGCACCCTACTGAATTAAGGTATTTAGAAAAGGAAGCAATGTATCATTTTTAAAAGGTTATTTAAGCTTTTAAAATTCACTTTCTTGATTAAAAAACAGTCATTCACATGAAATTTCACTCTTTCCAGTAAGGAATATTTACATAGTTTCACAGTGAATGTACCCCATGGTTTAATGTAGCCATCTCCTTCCTGAAAAGAGCAGATAACAGAACAAAGAAGTCTTTGGGGAAATATTTTAAGATTTTTTTTGGTAATTAAATGAACTATAAATTATTCTACTGTAAGAATTTTAACTTCAACTCTTCAGATATTACTGGAAATATATTGTGAGTTAGTACATTCTATAATATCATAAGTTAAAATTATTATAATGCAATGTCATATATTATAGGAAAGATTGTGAAAATAAGAAATCTTCATTGAAATTTTAATGTAAATTTAATTAGAAGAATTGAATTTATAAATTTATCTTTATATTTGAACATGTCATCACATCACTTTTTAATATCTGATACTATGGCAGTGATAAATCGTTTCATAACATTTTAATAAAGACAAATACTATCATGGCTTTCTCATTAATTACTTTGATCATTTAGGAATATAAAACAAAGTTTATTATTTACGGAAGATACATAATCAACTAAATTTTCAACAAATATATCCAATAATAACTTGTTTCAATAATCTACTATTGAAGCAATATTGTTCAAATTATGATTTGATTTTTTTCTATAAGCTACTAATTTGTCTTGCATTATTCTGGAAAAAAATACCCAGAATCTATGTTTCCCAGAGATTTTTATTTTATATATAACCATCTTTTCTAAGCTATTCAAAATAAAAACAGATTTTATTCCTCATGGAGCATTTCTTCAATTTCTCTTTGATGGACAGATTCAATCAGAAGATCAAGTAAATCTGATTTATGTACCAGTGAGTGTTTATATATACTTCATTTTGTAAGACACACCTGAAAAAGTTCACTTTAAAATCTGTGTAAAAGGTTTATAGTAAAAAAAAAAATCATAATGCCACTGGACAAATGAAGATCAAGACAAATCAGCAAATCAATTTCCTAAAAGTGAAGAATATGTTGGTTTTCTTAAGCTCTCTCTATGCTGACTGCTGATGAATTAAAAATTCTGGAGATATGACCTTGACCTTCAATCCAGTGGCTATATTCATTGAATGCTCTGCATTACAATTGGTGGTTTATTTTTTGCTAATTATGCCATTTAATCTGGAACTTTGTTCTGAAATCTTAATTCTGCATTTCATTTTAAAATTGTTTCCAGGTGAATCCTCAATATATACAAATTAGAATGCATATTGAATACGCTTAACGTAAAGGAAAACAAATTGTTTTTCTTCTACTGATAGAAAAATTATTCTCTTATTTAGAACAGTAATTACTGGTAATACATTACATTTCTACCGACTAATTTGTAGTATTTCATTCTTGTTAAACATGTCTCTTCTTCATTTTAGCAAGGGAACCATACCTTGTAACTGCCTGTATAACTCAAATTCTGACTCCTAATTTATCACAATCCCTGGCATTTGTGTTTGTACTGCTGACTGTTCATGTGCTATGAATGTTGGCCTTTACCACAAATCCATCTTCTAATCCCAGTGGATTTCTATGGATTCTTAGCCTCAGAAGACTCAACTCTGACATCCATAAAAGCAATTATGTCCATCACCAGGCAGCATGGCCACTGATGTGGCCAGCATTTGCTTATTTAAGAATTTAAAACAAATATGAATTATAGTACCAAGGTTCAGGGAAAAATTGGAGTATAAAAATATTAGATGACCCCAAAGGAAAAAATAGCTTAGATAGAGATGATACTGAAAATAATTGATTCCTAGAAACAACATGAGTTTTCATAAAATAAAACTCATTGTTCTTTATTTTTACAATCTCTCTTACATTCTTTAGAGCATGGCAGTTAATATTTAGGTTCTAGAACCACAGTGTCTGAGTTCAAATCCAACATCTACTTCCGTGGATTGTTATTCCCTTGAACAAGATGCTTAATCTCTGTGTGCCTTGGATATCATCTGTAAAATGGGTAACTCATCTTAATACATTCAATAGCTTTATGCACTATAAATCATGTAGCGGGTTGTGTGTTATCCATTTACATAACTGGGATATAATGTTATAGGCTTTCTTAGTAATTTAGATTATTTTCATTTATTAGGGAGTAAACAGTTTTCTCTTTAGCAATACATGGATTGTCAACATGAAATATTTCTAAGACTATGTCATAAACTCAGCCTTTGGCAAAAAGGTATATCCCTTTGTGCTTTTCTTTGAGAAATAGACAATGGTCAATTAAAGAAACATTAAAGTAAAAAAAAATGAGGGATTTGGCAAAGAAGAAATGAGAGTTATAAAATGCAATAATAGGGATTGGATTTTTAAAAGTTGCTTATAACAAACAGAAATGATTCTATTAAAAAGGAGGGAACAAGCACTGCAAGGATAGGTAATTTTCAAATCGATATAATGAAGCAAAATAAATTATATGTTATAAAAAGTAAAAAAAAAGTGTAGAAATAAATCAAATTTATATTCTTGTCTCTGATTATTACAAATTCATTTGGATAATGTGATTTATAATAAAATTTGCAAGCAATATGCTTGCACATATTCAAAGTTTATTGTCCTCTCAGAGCTCTGAGGCATATCTTATGTTTTCTTATATTTTATAAAAGATATTTTAATTATGGATGTTTTCTTATACATTATTTTAACCTGACATACAGCACATTTGTTTGAATATATTTCAAATAAATATTTTAGAAAACAACCAAAAGGATTTTTCAGTACCACTTTTAGCAAGATACAGTAGTAAACTTGATTAAAGGAATATGTTGAGAACTTTAATTAGTAAGTAACAACAAAAATTTCTATGAATTGTCCATTTGCTTCAAGTTCATAACACTTGAACTTGTAATATGACTTTAATGGGATCTTTCTGCTAGTGTCATTTCTAGAAAGTCGATGAGCTGATTAACTGGATACACAGATCTCACTTTCTTCTTTAGAGTCTCTGCACTATTGTTGGAGACCATGGTGGTTGGGAGGTCTTTTAATAATCCCACAACTTTCTCCCTCTCCCCATTCAACCGTTTTACCATTTTGGCCAATGTTCTAGTGGAATAAATTTCTTTATAACGAAATTCATTCTGATAACACAATTCAAGGCCTTCCTCTTCATTAATACTTCACCTGACTGTATTCAAGAAGCTTGGATAGTGTGTTCTTTGACAGAATTTTATTACCACATTTATAATAGTTATCTTAAAAATAGATATATATCTTGTTCTATATATTATATATCCTATATATATATCTTCTATATATCTTCTTATATATATCTTCTATATATATGTATATCTTCTTCTATATATATATATCTTCTTCTCTCTCTATATATATCTTCTTCTATACATATATTTCTCTTCTTAAAATAGTGTGATTATTAACAACAGAGTCTATATAATTTTTTTCATCTTGTATTTCCATGATTTCCTTCATTATTGAAGTCATAAAAACACCTAAACTTGTATGTGTGTGAATCAGTTAATTAATGGTTGAATAATAAGATAAGGAAATAATCCATTCATTTATTCAATAAATATTTGTATAGTGCCTATCATACTTGCATTGTCTAGGCCCTGTGAATATAGGGTGTATAGGGTGGCAGGAGACAAAGAAGGATCTGGTATACAGAGCTATGATCTATGACTTTTCTCCCTGACTCCAAACCTCACTCACTTCTAAATTTCCCTGTTCTCTCTGAGCTCACTTTCTAGTAGATTGTCCTGGTTTAACCTTCAAAACAAACACACACACATACACACACACACACACTCACACATATATACATGTGTACATACACAAAGAATCAATTATTTATTTATACTGCTATAAATAGCAGTCACTTTTTCATTTGTTTTGAGTTAATTGCTCACAAAGAATAAAATAGCTAAAGAAAAAAATAGACAAAAGTTTTATTTTGCTCTAAAATGTAAATGTCACTTAATATTTTTGAATAATTCAAAGGTAGGCAACTTTCAGTCAATTTTATTTTCATTCTTTTCCTGCTAATACTCTTACTGTATTCTTGTACTGATATTCGTAAAAGATTTAGCCTCCTCATTGCGTAAGCAGTTTGGGTTTTAAAGTAAAGATAATATGTATGAAACATTTGGAAAAAATCACATTCATTTGCTCCAATTACTTTAAATGTCAAAAGCCCTGTGCTTAGATGAGCAATACCTGCCTCCTCAATCAGGTTAGAACTTGACAGAAGTAGAAAAAAAGTTTTAATGTTGATCTGTTGGAACGAGGATGGGGGTGGCACTATTTAAATAAAACTTCAGTTTCAATTATTCAATATTAAATTTAAATTGAACGATACACTGAAGCAAGAGTAGGGTTTTCAAATGAGAAATACATAGCATAAGCATAATTTTAGCATTCTTCTAGCTCTAATAATTACTCAAACTTATAAACCAAGAGTGCAAAATAGCTTGGGCCCCAGGTTCATTCTCATATGACCGAAAAAGAAAAATTAAATAAGTAAAATAGTATAAGTAAGGCCTGAGTTAGATTTGAAAACAATCTTACATCACATTTGCGACGTTCATGATCCTTAAGTCCTTTGACATTAGATACTTCTATCAGGATATGGAAAAATTGTGGGCGTAGTTTAATGAAAGTTAAAGTTTGCACTAGTAATGGACTTAAAAATAAGTATATTGCCAAGAATTAACTCTTAACGGTCATAATAACTGAGATGCTGAAAGTGATTGAGAAGTAGTTCATCTACATCAGCTCTCCAGAAAATATACTGAAAATGGAAATGGGAACTGAAGACTATCTTGAGCCCCTCAAATTAACTAAGGCTCTATTGTCCATAATTGGCTATTATAATCAAAACCACGTTTTTTGTTTGTCTTTGGTATTCTAATTACCAAGAACCAGAAGATGCACCATTGACTGCCCTGATTTCGGAGCTTCACATCCTCGGAGTTACGGGGCTTTCACATATGTGTGCCTATGGGCCTTGAATGGTATATGAAAATGGGGTGAAGTTTAGGAGTACATTCTGTGAGTTTTGAATAAATTGTGTCCTAATATCTTTAGACTTTCATAGGGAGGTCAAATATCAGAAAACTTATTCCAAATAATCTAGTACCTCCTCTTTTTTGTAAGGGCTTGCAACTTGGATTCCCTTTGCAAACATTCCTTATTTCAGGGAAAAAAAAAATCAACAGAAAAACAAAAACATTTGTACACTATTTAAAATTTTCTTGCCTTAGTATTTACTGTAACTCGATGAGTAGTGACCAACAATTTAAAATAAGCTTTGCCCTGTTTAGTGCATGTAAAATTGGACAAAGCCTTGCTTCAACCAGACGACTTTATTTTTTGAGCTTCTCTGATGTAATGGGTTGCCAAAGGAATCCTCAGCTCCGCACTCATGTATCCCTGTGCAGCCTGAAAGCCAAGACCAGTGAACCCCTGCAGGGATATTAACACCCTGATGAATGGGCAATGAGGACTGATGCATAAATGTTTCCCTGCATTCTTCTCCGGATAGGCAGTTTCACCAAATGGATTATAAGGCCCTGACAGGATGGAAAATTATTGACCAATAGGAATGCCAAGTCCATATCGTACCTCCGTATTAATACTAACTTTCTCTCCATCTCTGTTCACTTTTCATGCTCTATATTCCAGCTCCATGGGATAACATTCCCAAATAAGCTACTGCAGACAAGTGTTTTTTTGTATGGCCTACTTCTGAGGAAACTCAGACTGAGAAAACAGCCTCATTAATGGAATTTTTAGTTAAGTAAAGAGAACATTTACTGCTTTAAAAAAAAAGATACGACACCAAGGCAGTAAATGATGCATTTGGATGCTTTGGGTTGTTTGGGGAAAAGATGTTCAGTATTGTGAAGATGTGGACAATGAATGACACATGAGGACACACAATTATTGGCTGACACTATGGACTGAACGAACTTTTGCAGGATGGTTACATAATGGCTCACAAATTATAATAATACATTTATTTTATGTAATAATTAATCATTTTTGGCAGGAATGATGAAGGCCACCAATTCAAGAGATATTAATATTTCAGAACATTTGGGTCAAAGACAAGGCTGTATCGTCTTGTTGCACAGATGAAAATGTTTGCCAGAAAACTGTAAAGTAATTCATTTTCCTATTCTCTGCCTGGACCATAGCAAGACTCAACAACAATGCTGTTTAGTTTGATAGCCACTAGTTGCTTATGCCTGTTTCATGAAACACGGTGGGTCTGAATCAAAACATGCTCCAACAATAAAATTACACACTGGAATTAGTATGAAAAAATAATATAAAGTAGCTCATTAATATTTTTTGTATTGATTACATATTGAAATGATGGCATTTTAGATATATAACAGGTTAAACAAAATACATTATAGAAATTAATTTTACCAGGTTATTTTTACTTTTTTAAATGTGGCTATTAGAAAATTTAAAGTTTCTGGTTGGATCTCCCATTATTTTGAACAGAGCTTTTCTAAGAGATGCATTGTACAGTGCTAGGGAAGAGGATATTGATGTTTGTGACTTTCTTTCAAATGTATCAGGGAAAAAAGTATATACCTATATTTAAAGAGAGAAAAAATTAACCATAGTGAAATATTGGTGCATCTAGTTGAGGGGCATGTTTTCTTTTCAGCTTTACTACAGGCTTGGTATTTTTAAAATAAAAAGATGGGAAACATTTTCAAAATGCAAAAGAAAAAATATCAAAAGAAGGAAAAGGAAAATAGAAAAGTAAAACCAATGGCAAGCATTGGATAAGAAACTGTAAAAATTTAACGTATAGACTAATTACAGAAACATGGCCCTGCAGCTACGAAATACTGTGACTGGTCTTAGGTTTTATTGCCTACAATTTTACCATAAAATCTATATTGGTATATTTATTAAAAGCCAAATAGAAGGAAACTATGACATTTGAATCCCTAAATTTCATTTCTTGAAGATATCTACATGGTAACTAAAGTGTTAGTTAACAAACATCAATTCAATTTCCATGATTTGTAAGCAAGAGAGTTATCTCTTTGAGACATTATATGCCTTAAAAGGAAAAGAGTTACTTCCCTTGTAATTAATCACTTCCTCACTTTAAAAATTTGCATTTTACATATGATATTTGAGCATGTATAGCTTTAAATGCTCATATAAGCTTTTCATATATTAAATTGTTAGAGAAAACACTAAGGTAAAAACAAAATCATTTCAAATGTCAAACTTTTATGAAAGATGCCAAGTAATTAGTTTAAAATTTTTCTCTATTAAATAAAATACAGCATTCATGTTTATTTGATAGATTTAGCAAATAGGGAATTTGTTTTAATTATCTTGTCCTCTTCATTATTTCAGTTGCTTTCGCTTTTGATTTCTTTTTTAAAAATGTAGGAAACACATTTACTTATTTAAAATATAATATATAAATATACAGGGGTGAAAATTAATAATAATACATTAAAAAACAATGAATTTATTAAGGATAGTAAAAAAACATAATGTGGAAAGACTTTCTTCCTTGTAGAAGAATGCTGGCTAATGGACAAATATAAAAGTAATAGGATTACAAATTAGCAAACTTCAATGTGCATTCTCTGTAAAATATGTAATGAAATGCATTTCCTTTTTTCTTACTCCCCTGTCCTCCCAGTAGCAATTCAACCACCATTCCATAGATAACTTTTCTTAACTTAACTATTATTTTTTATGTCCTTCACAAGTATCTATTTATATAAGCAAATATGAATAAAGGATTTTCCTCCTTTTTTACACAAAATATAATGTAGTATTATATGTTTGAGATATCTACTTATTTCCACACTGAAAGCTTTCTCTTCTTTCATAATATTGTGTTAAATGGAAGCATTGTATTTTTTGAATCAATGAGCAAGTTGATTTCTTATAATTTGGATGTATCATATTTCTTTCTTATTTCTGTATATCTATAAAACAAATCCCCCATGAATTTGCACAGTTAATTGAATCTGTATTGTTTTATTTTTGCAGGTATTTTCAAATTGTCTTAATTGGGAGTCAAACTATTTACATTTTTATCAACTATATATGAGATTGTCCACCTTCCCACACTTTCACCAACTGATTGTTTTTCCAAATTTTTGAATTGTTTTCATATTGAACGGTAAAATTAGTACCTCAATATTATTTTAATTTTTATTTCTCTTATTAGGAATAAAGATGGGCATCTTTAAATAATTTTAAGAATAAAGTGAACTTGTTTGAAACATACATATTTGAACTATTTCTTTCATCCATTTTTCTGTCAAAATTAACACTAAATATGTAGTACAGAGATTTGCTGATGTTTGCCCACTTTTTAATAGGGCTGTTTGTTTTTCTCTTGCTGATTTGCTTGAGTTTTTTGTAGGTTATTAGCCCTTTATCTGATGTACAGCATTTCATTCGCTTTTTATTGAGAGATTTCCCACCATTTCTACTTTCTTATTTTTAAATATAAATACTGATGTCAAATTATTCAATTCCAGAAAAATTTGCTGATATTTTTATGGTGATATCAAAATTTTAAAGGAATTTAGAGAGAAGAAAAGCAAAGCACATTTTGCCTTGAATGTATTAAATGAAATTGATTTTCATTTCTTCTTTTTTTTTCTTTTTCATCTGCTTAATATTTGTGTGTGTGTATATGTTTGGTGATGAGGTGTTTGTTTTAAAGTTTTCTTCATGATCAACACTAGGGTGTTCACTTGGTAATAATACTCACTGGGTGCCTATCAGGTGAGGAGGTGGGGGGTGGCGGGTGGGGGGGGTGGAGGGGGTAGGGGGGGTAAACCCACAGCTAGTGGAGATCAGGCTCAATGTATGGGAGAAGGACACGCTTGTGGCCCCGGCTTGAGTGAGGCAAATGTCTCTCATGTAACCAAAATATTTGTACATCCATAGTATCCCAAATTAAAATAACTAACTAAATAAATAAGGACATATACTAAAAAAACTAAAATAAAATAAAGTTTCCTTCATATAGATCTTACATTTATTGATAATTTTATTTCTAAATATATCATCTTTTTTGCTGCT
>CAUYSK010123399.1:0-110696 GCA_963575035.1 Avahi laniger
TTTTTTAATTTTTGTAAACACTTGTGTTAAGAACTAAGACACAAACACACATTAGCCTGGTCGGTATTATCAGCATCGTGTCCCCCTGGAAGGTCTTCAGGGGCAATAACACGCCTGGAGCTGTCATCTCCTGTGACAACAGGGGCCTTCTGGATACAACCTGAAGGGCCTGGCTGAGGCTGTTTTGCAGGTTACTTTTTATATATGTAGGAGGAAAACACTCTAAAATAATGATGAAAAGTATAATATAGTAAACACATAAACCAGTAACATAGTCGTTTATTATGAAGTATTAAGCACTGCGCGTAACTGTGCTGGGCTTTCCTATGACCAGCATCACCACAGAATGGGAGCCATGCGTTGCTCTGTGGCATTGCTCTCCAGGTGACAAGGATTTTCAGCTCCACTGTAGTCTTACAGGCCCACCATTGTACATGGACTCCCTCATTGTATGTATGTGTGTGCCCAATAGCTGAAAGTGAAAAATAAGTGCCACAAGGGGTTTGAAAGTGAAGTTAATTCGCAGTTCATTCTCCCTGGGCCGGCGGGATGGAAGGCACTGTCCCCGGGATGTGCCGCGTGGGTCTGGAACAGGTCTCGGAAACCAGGGACACCTTCTGGGGTAGGGGGGTGTTTGGCTGGGCCTCAAAGGCTGGGAGGATTTTGATAGGCAGTAAGGCTCTTACCGTGGGTGGTCTTTTAAAGGTCTGGACCAACCCGCCAGGGCAGGAAAGTACAGGAAAAGGGTGGGTGGGTCAGTCTGGTTGGAGGTCAGTGGCCTGGGGGGGCGAGCGGAGGGGGCCAGGCTCCTCTGTGCGGCAGGACTGTGGGGAGCTGGAAGGCCAGGCCCGGCAAGTGCCAGATTCAGGGACACAGGCTGAACCTGTTCCCACTGGCTCAGGAGCAGCTAACAGTGTATGGAACAAGGGGCTTATTTGCGAGGGCCTGTGCAAGTTGAGGAGACGTGTGTGTGCAGAGACGCAGGTAGAAGGTCCCCATCCTACAGGGGAGTTTGTTTTGTGGACACTGGGGTCACCCCGGAAGCAGGTCTGGCCTTGGTTCCCTGGCCTTGGCTGCTACCTGCTCCGAGTCTCACTGCGGTGCGAGGAAGATTCCTGTTTCGACAAGAAACCTCACCTGCTCAGAGGGAAAATAATCTCCTTGTCAAACTCTTTCACTTTCTGGGAACCAGCTCATTGGCCCAACAGCCATCACTGGGCCCAGGGGTGGTCAAGGAAGCCTCCGTGGCTGGTCTGGAGCGCCCTGGGGGTGTGTGGTGTTTGGCCCTAATAAGTCACTAAGCGGCCCATGGTCACTCCCCATCGAAATGCTGTCTCCGGGGCCTGCCGCAGGTGTTCCTAAGGCAGGTTCGGGTTTGGGGGTGAATGTGCTGGCTTCTCATGTCGTGGCTAGACAGTGCCCGCCGGGCCTGTTTGCTCTCCCTTTCTCTTCGCTCCCAAGTTGTGTCAGGAGATTTGAGGAACTTCTGACTCATCTCAGTGAGTGACTGTGGCCTTTTTGCAAAAAGCTGTGTCCCAAGGGAAGAGGCAAATGTGACCCAGGTAGGTGCCAGCAGTCACATGGCTCGCAGGGATGACAAGCTCAAACAGGACTTCATGGCTGAGTGTGATGGAAACCACAGCACGTGATTCTTGGGAGCAGGTCAGCGCTGGCCGGGAGGATGTTTGGCTGTTTGTGCTTGAACATCTGACAACAGCTCTAAAGCCTCGCAGCTGTGAGATATATCAGGTACTGGAGGACTTTTCGACTTAGGTTAACCCTGGGGTCTTGAGACTAGAACTTCAGCTTTGAAGAATGTGAGCAATGAAACAGCATTTACAAACGGAAGCCCTCGAGCTCCCCATGTATTCAGTTCTTATTCACTCTGGAGACGCTGCTAAGAGAAGCCCTTCCAATCATTAATTTTCTGAAGAAATGGACTTTAGATGTATTGCCATATTTCTTCTTCCAGAAGTTGACCCCTAGATGCCAAATAAATATCCCCTTGATCTTCCGGGAGCCTAACGTTTTTACTTGGTCCCATTGGATACAATCGAGCGAGGTCCTTCCTGGAAACTTGCGAGTCATGCTAGGGAGGGTGCTTAGCCCGGCCTCAGCGACCCCTTCCTCTTTGCAACTGTGACAGGGATTGATGAAAGGGGTTGGTATCTAGAGAATCGTGTCCTGCCACGAATGCAGGCTCTGGGCCTCTCTGTGTCCCGGGCGGGAGCTGAGTGGGAGGCAGTAGGAGGGAGTGGTTAGCAGGGCTGGAATCTGGACGCAGACTCGAGGTCGAAGCCTGGCTTGTCCACCTAGCAGTTACGTAACCTTGGGCAAATGCCCTCCCCGAGCTGAGCATTGCTTTCCTTCTTGCCGAAATAGGATGAGAAGACCTTGCTTTCCGGCTAGCTGGGAGGAGGACACGGCGCAGTGACTGTCAGCCCCCACCTCCGGGCTGGGCATGGAGGCCGCTTGTCCCTCGGTGTTAGCAACCGCCACTCTGCTGCCCGGGCTCTCTCAGTTTCCTCCACGAGGGAGATCTTAGGATCTTCATTTTCAAGAGAGGAGATGGAGGCGAAGCAGCTGGCCCAGGGCGCGGGAGGTCAGCGGTGGCGTGGACTCAGGCGCGAGGCCTGCCCGGCTGCTCTTTCCGTGACGCCAGGCCTGCTCCGGAGGTGACAGGGCCCGCCAGCGTGTGTGGGCTCCGAGAGACTGCTGCAGCCCTTTGAAGCTCTTTTAAACTTCTTCACCGTTTCAGAATCATCACTGGAAAATTCTGTTCATCAGACATGTGCCCTGCCAGGTCATCCGGCAGCCCAGGTGCTCTATTTTTTTTTTTTTGCCAATAAAACAGGCCGCAAGGTCCAGCCCTGGTTCAATTTCCTACAAGCCTTGGTGTTAGGAGTAATCCTCGCAACTGGTTTTGGTTAGAACATCTTAGGTGCCAGGCATGGAGGTAAAAGCTTTACCTGCGTTACCTCATTTAACGCCTGCATCGCCCCCGTAAGGAAGGAGATTTTACTCTTATTTTCCTGAAGCGGCGTCTGGGATCGGAAACATTAAGAATTTACCCCATCTTGTTGAACGAAGCCTATCTGTCCATACCGTTATGGGCTGAAAGGCATCTCCCAAACTCTTTTTTTGGAACTGATGATTCTGGAACAAATAACCCAGGATTCAAGAAAAAAGGGGTGTTGGAATGAAACCCACTGTATAAACCAATAAGCAACCATTTACGCAGAACTGTGGTGAAACCTTTAAGACTTTGTGGGGCCGTTACACCAAATTTTGCAGGGAAAGCTCACTTCTGCTCAGAATCTTCCTGTTCCAACGTTACTCGTAAAGGTGTAAGCTCTGACTTTTGTGCAGAGCTTTAAGTGCTTTAAATTGTTGCACAATTTAAAGTATTTTCTTTGAAAAGAATCCGTTTAATGGTCTGGGGCTCAGCTTCACCAGCCTGACCGTAGTACTGACGATGACAAGACGCCAAGGCACAGCCCGCGTGCAGTCCCGCGACACGCGCAGTGACTGAAGCACACCCGGATCACTGCTGAGCAATTCAGCTCCCATCTGTGGGGCCACGTCCAAGTATTGGGGGTCGGTTTCCATTTTCATTGCACTGTCTCAGAGATGGCAGACAGCAGTTCCACCCTCTGTATGGTTTTAAACCTGTGGGACATGAGTTATGGTGCTGTTATCTGTATGTTGTCTGTTCTCACCAATCATTTGCATTAATATCAAAGGTGAAAAGTTAAGAACTAAATGATTAAGGGAGAGCAAAGTGATTCATTGAAAGACTTTCTCTTCACTACTGTTTCTCTTTTCTTTTTGTTTTTTCCAAATCGTCTTTTTATGCCCATTCTTTATTACACAGAATTTCTAACATGCACAAATGTAGAATAGCACAATGATCTCTGTGTGCTAATGACCTGCTGCCCCCAATCTCCCCTACACCAGAGTATTCTGAAGCAAAATGCTTTGAATTATCTGTAAATATTTGAAAATACTTCAGTATTTATCTTGAAAGATAACTATTTTTTTAAAAAACCCACACTATGATAATCATGCCTTAAAAATCAGGAATAATTCCTTATTGTTCCTTAGTGTTCATATTTTCCTGATAGTCTGACACATTTTTTTTAGTTTTATTGAGGCATAATTTATAAACTATAAACTTCACCCATCGTAAATGTACAGTTTGATTTTTAGTAAATTTATACAGTTGTGCAAACATCACCACAATCCAGTTTTAGAACGCATCTATATTTTAAATGGTTTGTTTGCATTGAGGTTTTATTAAGGCCCATATGCTGTGACTGGCTGTCTTTTGAGTCTCTTTTAATCTATTGGTTTGCCCTCTCGTTTTTCCTTGCCCTCTTCTTTCTTTTTAGTGAAGAAATGAGTCTCTGTCTTTAGAATTTCCAAGTCTAGATTTTGTCAACTGCATCACTGCAGTGTTATTGAACATGTCCCTCTTCCCCTGTATTTCCTGCAAATTGAGTTTAGAAGCTCCAACAGATTCAGGTTAAATTTTTTTGTTTTGTGTTTAGCACAGTTGCATACATCATAGAAGGTGTAGTGTACTTCCGTAGGATGCCAGGGTGTGTGATTATTTCTCTCTTTGGGATGTTAGCAACCTTCGGTGATTATTGCCTAAATCCCTTATTCCATTAGGATTGCAAAATGATGCTTTTTCTGATTTTATCTTTCCTTCTTCCTTTATTACCTGGAATATTTCTCTAAAGATAAACTTCTCCTCTTAAAACTATTCGGTAATTCTAAAGTTTAATTCAAATATACAAGGCAAGAAAAATGCTTAATTCTTTTGCTTTATTTACCATTTTTCAAAATAACGAGTTTATTTCCTAGTATCCTCCAAAGGCAACTAGTGAGTTTTGTTTTGTTTTTTAGTGTCATTATAAAGTGCGAGGTTGAAACATTCTGAAAGTATTTCAGTCTGTTGTGGTTATTATCCTCTCTGATGCTCAGTTGTTCCATCTTTGGCCAGTAAGAATCTAGTCAAGTTGGCAGCACGTCAGTTCTTTTGGACGTGACTCCAGTATTTTTTGGTAGCTTCTTTTCTTTGTGGTATGACAAAAATTTCCAGGATTATCTGGTACATTTTGTATCAGAGATCTGAAATCAGTGACTTCTTCAAGAAGCACTGGTTCCTTTCAGTGGAAAACTGTGTTAGAGATCCCAGTTTGGGTGCTAGGGGGCTCATTAGGACAGGATAGGTCATTTTTCATTAGGATTTTTAGTGGATAAAGCTAGAATGTTTAAGATAAAATGCATCATTAGTTCATACTGTTCCTTCCGATTCAAATTCAGGACCATAGGATTTTATTCAGTCCAATTGACCTTACATTTGTATCTCCTTCCTCCACTCTGGACATTCTCATTTTCAGACACACCAATGTAATCACTTATTTCCTTCATCAGCACACATAGCAGCCTTAGAATAACTATTCCAGCACTACTACAAATAATATGCTTACTGAAAACAGTTTTAAACTCTTAAAAGTTGTTTTTGTCCCCTTTACTAGAATCTTCTACTAAGGAATGTATTAATACAATAACATCACTGAGTTTATTTGTTTTTAAAATTTAGAGATGAGGGTCTCACTATGTTGCCCAGGCTAGATTTGAACTCCTGGGCTCAAGTGATCTACCTACCTCAGCCACTCGAATAGCTGGGACTATAGGCATGTACCACCACATCAGACAACATCACTGAGTTTTAAAGTCACTTGGAAGTAATCTGTCTGCATGGTTATTCCAGTAAAGGATAAAAGTTTGAGTTTGTTCGCTTCACTTCACTTTCACTTTTTTGGAAGTGCTTTTTTTGTTTAATGGCTTTATTGAGATATAATTTACATATCATAAATTCACTCATTTTAAGTGTACATTTATTAGTAAATTTACAGAGTTGTACAACCTTCACCAGAATCTAATTTCGAACATTTCCATCACCCCAAAAAGAACTCAGCACCATTTGTTGAAAAGATTATCTGCTCCTCATTGAATTGCCTTGGTATTTTTGTTGAAAATCAATTGACCATCAGCATAAGGATTTCTTGATTCTTAATTCTCCTTCATCCATCTGTATACCTGTCTTGGTTACTACAGTTTTATAGTAGGTTTTGGAATCAGGAGATGTAAATCTTCAAGTTCGCTCTTTTTTCAATATTGTTTTGGCTACTCTAGATCCTTTGCATTTCCATATAAATTTTAGAATCAGCTTGATGATTTCTGCAAAAATGCCTGCTGGAATTTATGCTAGGGTTTGCATTGAATCTAAGATGAATTTGGGTAGTGTTGTCATCTTAACAATATTGAGTCTTCCAATCCATGAACATATAATGTCTCTCCATTTATTTAGATCATCTTTAATTTCTCTCGGCAATATCTCATAGTTTTTAAGTGTACACATCTTGAAAATTTTTTTTGGTTAAATGTATTCCTAAGTATTTTATTCATTTTCATGCTAGTGTGAATGTAATTGTTTTTTTAATTTTATTCCCATATTGTTGCTAGTATATAGAAATACAAAAGATTTTTGTACATTGATCTTAAATCCTGTGACCTCGGTATGGTTGTATTTTACAAAAGTTTGTTTATGCATTAACCTATCAGAAGATCCCTGGTTGCTTCTAGTTTTTGGTGATTATGAATAAAGCTGCTCTAAGCATTCACATGCACATTTTGTGTGGATGTAAGTTTTCAAATGAGTTCAGTAGATATCTAGAAGTGCGATTGTTGGATTGTTTGGTAAGACTATTTTTGGTTTTGTAAGAAATTGCAAACTGTCTTGAAAGTAGCTATTCCATTTTGCATTCCTAGGAGCAGTGAATGAGAGTTCTTGTTGCTCTGTATCTTCACTGGCAATTAATTTAGTTTAAAAAATTTTTTTAGCCATTCTAATAAGTATGTAGTGCTATGTTATTTTAATAAGCAATTCCCTAATGCCAAATGATGTTTAACGTCTTTTCATTTGATTATTTTCCATCTATGTATCTACTCTGGTGAGATGTCTATTCATATGTTTGCTCATTTAAAAAACTGACTTGTTTTGCTTTCTTATTGTTCAGTTTTAGGAGTTCTTTGTGTATTTGCATATAAGTCCTTTATCCAGACATGTGTTTTTACAAATATTTTCTCCCAGTCTGTGTCTTGTCTTTCAGTTGACTTGTGTTCGCAATGTCTTTTACAGCACAGAAATTTTAAACTTTAATAAAGTTCAATTTATTATTTTTTTCTTTCGTAGATGATGCTTATGTGTTCTATCTAAAAACTCATTGCCAAATCCAAGATCGTCTAGCTTATTTCCTATGTTTTCTTCTGGACCTTTTCTAGTTTTGCATTTTACATTTAGGTGTATAATTTATGTGGAGTTAATTTTTATGAGAGGTGTAAGTCCTAGGTCCAGGTTTCTGCATATGGATATCCATTTTTTCCAGCACTGTTTGTTGAAAGGACTGTCCTTTCTCCATTGAATTGCCTTTGTTCACTGCCAAAGATCAGTTGATTATATTTGTGTTGCTTTATTTCTGGACTCTTTATTCTATTCCATTGATCTGTCTATTTTTATTTATTTATTGCCAATACCATGCTGTCTCCATTACTGTAGCTTTATACTAAGTGTTGAAACCAGGTGGTGGAGTCTTCTACATTTGTTCTTCTTCCTAGCTATTCCAGGTCTTTGACTTTCCATATAAACTTTGAAATCATTTTGTCAAAATTTACAAAATAGCTTCCTGGTGTTTTTTGATTGGAATTCCATTGAATCTACAGATCAAATTGGAAGAATTGACATCTTAACAGTATTAAGTCTTCTAATCCATGTGCATGGAATATCTCTTCATTTATTTTGATCTTCTTTGATTTCTTCCATCAGAGTTTTGTAGTTTTCTGCATATAGCTCATGTACATATTGTGTTAGATTTATACCTAAGTTTTCATTTCTTTTTGGTGCTATTGCAAATTGTATTTTTTACAAAAATTTATTATTATTTTTTTTTTAGAGATAAGGTCTTCCTTTGTTGCCCAGGCTGAAGTGCAGTGGCATGATCCTAGCTCACTACAGCCTGGAACTCCTGGGCTCAAGCAGTCCTCCCTCCTAAGCCTCCCTAGTAGCTGGGGGGACTACAGACACTTGCCACAATGCCTGGCTAATTAAAAAAATTTTTTTTTGTACAGAGAGGGCCTTCTGTGTTGCCCAGCCTGGTCTCGAACTCCTAAACTCAAGTGATCCTCCTGCCTTGGCCTCCCAAAGTACTGGGATTACAAGTGTCAGCCATTGTGCCTGGCCTGTTGTTTTAAACTTCAAATGCCAATTGTTAATTGCCAGTAAAGGAAAAAAATTGACTTTTCTATAGTAAGTGTGCAAATTTGCTGTATTTGCTTGTTGGTTCTAAGAGATTTTTGGTGATTCTTTGAGATTTTCTGCACAGAAAATCAAGCCATCTGCAAAGACAGTTTTATTTCTTCCATCACAATCTTTATGCATTTTATTTGCTTTTCCTGTCTTATTGCACTAGTTAAGACTTCTAGTACAATGCTGGTTATGACTGATGAAAGAAGACATACTTACCTTTCTCCCGAGACACTTAGGGGAAAGTGTCTATTTTCTCACTATTAAATATAATAGCTGTGGGATTTTTGTAGATGTTCTTTATCAGGTTGAGGAAGTTTCTCTCTATTCTTGGTTTGCCAAGAGTTTGTCATGAATGAGTGTTGGATCTGGTCAAATGCTTTTTCTCCAACATTTAATAAAATTATATGATTTTTCTTCTTTAGCCTGTTGATGTGGGAGGTTACATTGGATCATTTTTCAATGTTGAACTGGCTTTGCATATCTGGAAGAAGGCCCACTTGGTCATTGTTTATAATTCTTTTTATATATTGTTGCTTGCAATTTGCCAGGTTATTTTGAAGATTTTTTGCATCCATGTTCATGAGAGGTATTGGTCTATAATTTTCCTTTCTTGTAATATGTTTATCTCCTTTTGGTATGAAGACAATGCTGACCTCATAGAATGAATTAGAAAATGTTCCTTCTGCTTCTATTTTCTGGAAGAGATTGTGGAGAATTAGTATCATATCTTCCTTAAATGTTTCATAGAATTCTCCAGTGAAACTATATGGGCCTAGTGCTTTCTTTTTAAAAAGGTTATTAATTACTTATTTAATTTCCTTTATAGATATAAGCCAATTCAGATGATCTATTTCTCCTTTATGAGTTATAGTAGTTTGTGTCCTTCAAGGAATTGGTTCATTTCATCTAAGTATCACATTTATGGATATAGAATATTTCATAATATTCCTTTACTATCCTTTTGATGTCAGTGGGGTCAGTAGTGACAATTCATAACATTTTAAAATGGACTTCTAAATTTTATCATAAGTAGTTATAAAGACCATAATTTCCTACCAGGAGTGGTGGCTCATGCCTGTAATCCCAGCACTTTGGGAGGCTTAGGCAGGAGGATGGCTTTAGCCCAGGAGTTTGAGGTTGCAATGAGCTATGATGATGCCACTGCACTCTAGCCTGGGTGACAGAGCAAGACCCTGTCTCCAAAGGAAAAAAAAAAGACTATAACTTCCTGCATATTGTAAAATGTATTGCTTTTGTTGGAAAATTAAATGATTATATTACTTTTTAAAATGTGTCTTATGGAATCTAAATGCCATATTAATTTGATATTTGTCATCATCTATATACAGCATGGAATGGCTCAGTTGAGCTAATTAACATTTGCATTACTCCACCTACTGCTGTGGTTCCGATACGGTTTGTTTGGCCTCACCAAGTCTCATGTCGATATTTGTTCCCCAGCATTGGTGGGAGGGCCTGGTGGGAGGTGTTTGGGTCTTGGGGGTGGATTCCTCGTGAATTGCTTTGTGTCCTTTTTGTGGGAGTGAATGAGAACTGGTTGTTGAAAAGAATCTGGCATCTTCTCCTCTCTCTCTCTCTTTCTCCCTCACACGTGATCTGTACATGCCTAGCTCTCCTTCACCTACTACCATGGTGGAAGCTTCCTGAGGCCCTCACCAGAAGCAGATGCTGGTGCCACGCTGCTTGTACATCCTGCAGAACCATGAGCCAAATAAACCTCTTTTCTTTATAAATTACCCAGCCTCAGATATTCCTTTATAGCAACACAAATGGACTAAGACACGTCCTTATCATTTTTAGTTGTGAGAACACTTAATATTGTTCCATTTTCTCCTTGAACTTGTAGTTCCATTTCGTTCCTCCCCCAGAATTTTATCTTAACATAACTTATTTTTATTCTCTAAAACCTTAGCACTTTCTTACAACATAAAAAGCAACATTTTATTGGAAATGCATCTTGTTATGAATAGGTCTCCCTTTACAAATCATAACTAGTTCAAATACCCATGGCTGAATATGACTTATTGCTCGAATGGCACAAAGTTCAACATCAATTCTGTTACTATTTTGATTTCCATAGATGTAAGTGCTAAGAAATCTTGTCTGCATACCTAAGTAGATAGGAGTGGAAAGTTTCTGTTAGAGAAATGTCACTCAATTCTCTGAATTCCTTCTGAGTTAAATGCCAGAAATCGCTGGGTGATCTTTCATCAAAAATTATTTTTAGATGTCTGTAGTGAATAACTCTATTAGAGACTTCATCCATTTTGTTGAAAGCAATGAATTAGAAACTGCTTGAACTGTGAGAAGATACTTTATTAATCAGTAGAGTCATTGCCCTTTCTCAAAAGTAATCTCGACATTTCAAATAAACCTTTGCCAGGCACCCTGGAAGTTTTGCATGGACAATGTATCAGTATGAGATTTCAGAAGAGGGAGAGGTAAATTTATTTCACAAAATGGGGAAAGGATCTATTCTGAAAGGGGAGGTGAGATGTGGGAATGTGTAAGATACTTGGCCCCAGTTATGCTCGAGTTTAGCGCAGAATGCAGGTAGGGCTTGATGCTCCGAAAATTATTTCCTTTTAACTACCTAGGTATTCCTTGGGAGCATTTTGTATATCTTGGAGTAGGTACTCTATTTTGAAGACCCCGCTGTGGAAAAAGCAGGAAGGCATCCTTAAACATTGACTGCCACGTGAGTTGTATTTAACTCACGCTAGTTTTGAGCCCGGGGCCTCGTGAAGCATATATAGATCCATGTCTCTTCGCCTTGGGAGCTGTGAGAACTATTTTTCAAGTTGCATATAACTCACGCACAGAAAACAATAAAAAATAACAAATTTTTCATTAAGTTAGAAGGGCTTGTTTTGTTTTCAAAGTTTTTATTCTATTTTCGTAATAAAACACTGTGGCCCCAAGGAAAAAAATTTTTTTTCTAGTGTGGTAGTTAATGTGTTAATGACATTTGGTAAGAGACCTGAGGGAAGGTAGCTATCTGGGGGAAGAGCACTCTGGCAGAAGGAACCTCAAGGGCAAAGGCCCTGAGACAGGAGAGGGCTTGGAATGTTCTAGCATTGCAAGGAGGCCACGTTAGTTGCAGCAGAGTGACTAAGGGTGTGCGTGGTAGGATAAGAAGTTGGAGAGGCAACGAGTGGCATATTAGGTCTCAGAGTCCAAGGTAGAAATTTGGGGTTCTGTTGCAAGATGAGGAGGATGACTTTCTGTTGCAGGATTCTGAGTTTGGGGGTGACATGACCTGACTTCTATTTTGAAAGGTTCACTCTGGCTGCTGTGTGAATTATCACATGGAAATATTCTTGCATTTATCATTTCTGGGGAATTTTGCTAACGCTTTTTCTGGGTTCACAGCTGTGCATGGCAGTTTTAGCTGTGCAGGATTATGAACATGATCCGACCCTTGAGGAACTGGGGGCTGCCAGTTTGGCCTGTGTGTGGTTCTCTCTGCTTTATAGGCCTCAGAACTCTCGTATTCGAAAGGGAGTCACCTCCTTCCTGGCTGCCTGCCCTCTGCACTTGAGCCATGAACGCCAGGGTTTGGGAGTCAGGTAAATGAGGCAGGGGCCCAGCTGACGACCTGCGAGGCAGATCATGGAATCCCAGACAGAAGCTGCTGCAGGTCAGTTCCCAGGAAGCAAACTCTGCCACTCTGATCTGTGTGCGGGAAGCTTATTGGGAAGTGCTCTCTCGAACATTACCTGTAGGGGGCAAGGGAAGCAGGAGTGGGCAGAGGGGGACGCTGGACTCCGAGGCCCTTGCAGCACAGCCTTGACCATCCTAAAGGAGAGTAACCCTTTAGAATTTTCTCAATTGCAGTGTGCGGCCCAGGCCTCTGTGCCTCCACATCAACCAGTCAATGGTTGTGTGGCCCCTGGAAAAGGGATGTGCTTGGGCCAAGAGTAGTTTCTGGGACTTAGGGACTTAGCTGTGAGCCCTCAGCTGCCAAGACTCCAGGCAACCTGGGGATGAGTGTCTCTGTCTTGCAGGGGGTGTCTGGCAGGCACACCACAGCATCCACTGCAGATGATTGTCTAGAAGAGCCCTTAGAGGTCATCACCAACACCTCAACACCAAGACACCACCATTTTGAAGCTAACAACACTGAGGCCCAGAGAGTATACAAATATTCTTTATCTGTTACTTGCCTTCTCACCTGTTAATTATAAAACACATTAAATTAAAACATTAATTAACACTTATGCCTTTTTTCTAAGAGAGGAAGAGTATAAAACCTATTTTTAATGTTAAAAAGTCTTGGCATATTTCAACAATAATTCACCATTGTTGTTTGTGCTGCACATTGTATGTGTGTATTTTTTTTTTTTTTGAGACAGAGTCTCGCTCTGTTGCCTGGGCTAGAGTGCAGTGGCATCAGCCTAGCTCACAACAACCTCAAACTCTTGGGCTCAAGTGATCCTCCTGCCTCGGTCTCCCAAGTAGCTGGGACTACAGTTTGCTCATCACCACACCTGGTTAATTTTTGTATTTTTATAGAGATGGGGATGGTCCTCGGTCTTGCTCAGGCTGGTCTTGAACTCCTGGCCTCAAAGCAATCCTCCTGCCTCAGCCTCCCAAAGTGCTATTAATAGAATTATAGGCATGAGCCACTGTACCTGGCCTATTTTTATTGTTTTGAAATAGTTGTTTTACTTCACAGTAACTGCATGGACTGTTAAGGCAATGACCAAATTCACTTCTCACCCATTCCGTGCACATTCTGTTTCCCTCATTGGTTCACACATTATTCATTACCATGAAAATCTACTCTGTGCCTATGGCAATGAGAGGACTCAATTCATAACACTGAAATAATTTCAACCAAAATGAAGTACACCGCTGAGATAATGTAGTTTGCTTTGCTTGGGTGGTTCTGTCTTCCTGAGTTCATTGTGAAAGAAGCGTCTTTGACCACCCAGCAATAATGTTCCCTTATTTATAAAATATTTTTTCCAGAAATGAAATTGCCTGGAACTGAAACAACCAAATTTTGTAATGTGTGGACCAGATTCAAACCAATTATAAGAAGACATTTTAGAGACAATTGGGGAAAAATCAAATACATTAACGTACTGTGTTACTTTTCTTAGGAATGATAATGGACTTGTGGTCATGTTAAATTTAAGTCATTATGTATTAGGATCAATATGAAATATTTACAGGTGAAATGATTTGAGGTCTGTCATGCCTTAAAATATTCTAGAAAATAGGTGGAATAGATGAAACAAGAATGGCAAAATGTTGAAGCTGGGTCTTGGGTACAGGGGTGTTAATTTTTACCACTTTCTTGACTTTGGTGTGTATTTGAAAATTTCCATAATAAAAAGTTTAAAAACCACATTTTTTCCATGTCTGGTTTGAAATGTTTCATTTTACCGGATAGAAGCTAAGAGAATGGGTTGTGAGGCTCACTGCTGGACTTCTGGCAGTGCAACTGCCCCAGTTCGGGGACGAGGCCTAGCCCAGCCTGCACAACTGCCTGGCTGGCCCTCGTGCAACTGTGCTCAGCCTCCCAGCTGGGCAGAGCCACCCGCTCTGGGGCTCAGGGTGAGCCGTGGCCGAGGAAGAGGGAGCTGACAGAACAGGCAGGCCTGGGAGCACACCTGGGCACACCTTTCATTAGCTTCGTGATCTTACGTGTTGCTCATGCTCTCTCAGTCTCCTTTATCAACTGGGACTTGTTCGAGGGTTAGAAGTAATGCATAGAAAGTAGTTAGTGTATAGCTGATGTCCAATACAATGCTCATCATTACTGATAAAAAGCTGTTTGTTCTTCTGCCCTGGGAAATAGTCCTGCTTTGTCTCCGTGCGGTGGGGGAAGTGTTTTCCTGGGAGTTCATCTTGATCTGGGAGGAATGAGTCGCTGTCTCTGGATTTCATTCATGGGGTCTCACGTCACCCTGAACTTCTTCTGCCTTTTAATCCTTTTATGCAAGTTTAATTACTTCTCTGTCTTTAGGACTTGGATTAAGCATTTGAAATACATGTTTACTTAAACATGAAAATTAAACATGAAGATTTGGGAGGAAGCATAAAATGTCTCTAAGAAATCTTTTTGTTGTTGGGTGGTGGCGAGATGGTGTTTTTTTGTTCCTTTGGGAGTTGCTGTCCTGAGGCCACAGGGCTAACCAAAGAGGCATCACCAAGGATCCTGATTTCTTGGCCAGGGCTCCATCCCCTAAAAATGAGGGAATCTGCTCCTAGGTGCAAAGTGGAGACAAATAATAATAAAATTCATGCATTAATATTTTTCAATAGTAATAGCATTTTTATTGACTTTTTTTGCTTGGAAAAGTAACACCACATGAAAATCTACCGAATTCTTTTATATAATATTTCATTAGTTTGCTCCATAAGTACTTTTTCAGTTTTAAAACGTATATACTCATCCTTTCCCTGGTTTATTCTGACAACATGCCTGTGAGCTGGACAGGTGGGAAGGGTATCACTTGGCGACAGAGACGGCCAAGGTGAAGGACTTCATTCCAAACACAGGCTCTCACTTCCACCTTGGGTTCCTTCCATTAATTAGACCCAGGCTTTTCCGTGGGCAGATTATAATCCACCCATTGATCTTAAAGTCACGCCTGGTTAATTTCCCAGCTGACAACTGCCACCTGCTCCCTCGCCATGGGAATTTCCCAAGGGGAACCCGGCCAGCACTGACTCAGACAGCCCACACCCGCCCAGCCTTCCAACAGCCACCCTTCACCCACCTTGATCACACTTGAAGGAAATCAAAAGTAACACCTTCTTGGGAAAGGGCTCGAGCCTCTCGCCATAGATGATACTGCCTCCTACTCAGCAGCTGCTGTCTTGTCCATTCAGACTCACAGATCCCTGGTGCTCCGTGGGAGTGCCAGACTTTGAGTCTCGGAGTAATCCCCGACTTCTTTGCTTGGGGATAGCAACAGAGAACACAACACTTGTTCCTCTTCCATGGAGTCAGTAGGTTCTGCCCGTAGGTTCCCAAGTCAAAGCTTTCAGCAGAGAGCCTTCCATCGACTGGCAGCGCTTCCTCGTCTTTGGGGTTGCAGCTGGATGTTGACGGGAGCTACCACTTACCAGCATACACCCTGTGCCAGGCACCGTGCTGAGCAAGGCAGTCAGTCTGCCAACAATAACAGAGCCCCCGGGAATACAGTGTGAATAAAGCTTTCCTGACGCTTATAATTCACGGAGATGACAGCCACAGAACACGGGCTTAGTTGAACAATTAGGAGGGACAAAGCGCTGGGAGGAGAAGCCCAGGGCACTTTGGGAATCCATAGCTGACATTACTTGATTCTGTTCTCTCAATAGCTCTGGGAAGTAGGTATTACTCTCCCTTAGTTTTCAGACAAGACAAAGAGGCTGAGAGAGTTTAAGTAAATTTCTTAGTGAAGGGGAGTAGGGGATTGGTCTTGGTGAGTGTCTACTCTGGACTTAATGCTCATATTGCAGAAACAAAGCTACTCGCCATTGTTGGAAGTGTACATCTTCTGTAAATTTAAATTTGGACACATTGCATGAGAAAATCAAAGTTCTATGGAGAGGTTTCAGGGAACTATGAAATTTCTGAAACTGTATGCAAATTTTAGTGGGTATGTGCATGTATTTCTGGGGTAAAATTCCCTAGATCGCACCATGTTCTTTGGGGACCAATGACACCAAAAGGTTAATAACCACTGCGTTGGTCCATGTGTTCACAGCCCTGCACCCGACTTTGTTCTCAGCCCACCCAGCAGGCAGCTGAACAATCGCAGTGCAAAAAGAGGGGGCGTTCATTGGTCCCACAAGTTGTCAGTGGTGATGGTTGAGGGTCTCTCCATGTCTCAGTCTTGTCCCTCCGCCTTCCCTGCCAAGCCTCATGGTTGGGTACGTAGAACAGGTGGTATGTCCTTCTGGGGCACCAAGAACCTTGTCCTAATATATCTCTTGCATGTGTTCCCCAGGGCCTGATAAGCCGGCATTTCAGATTTACAGATATTGGGTCAGTTTCCTGGGCTACTGTAACAAAATGCCACAAACTGGGTGGCTTAAAACAACAGAAATGTGTCCTTTCACAGTTCTGAGGCCAGAAGTCTGAAATGAAGGTGTCCAAAGGCTCTGGGGAAGAATCTGTCCTTGCCTCCTGCCGGCTTCTGGGGGTGGCTGGCAACCCGTAGCTTTCCTTAGCTGCATCACCCCTCCTTGTGCCTCCTCACGCGGCTGTCTTTCCTCTGTCTCTGCGTCTCTCATGGCCTTCTTGTAAGAACACCAGTCATTGGACTTAGGGCCCCCCAAGACAGCGTGACCTTAACTAATCACATCTACAAAGACCCTGTTTCCAAATAAGGTCACACTCTGAGGTTCTGGGGTACCTGAATTTTGGGGGGATACCCTTCAACCCAGTGCTGACTCAGTCTTCAACCTTGTCTTCTGCTAGCAAAATAAGTGCTTCTCAGGAGAAAGAGCAGTAACATCCAAAGCCTTCTCAGTAGTTTTTATAGTAGAGTGAATGAGTTTATCGGGTCTTTTTCCAAAGGCACATTCTGTTTGAGAAAGTAAGTATGAAATTCCTGGGAGCTGGGTAAGGGGAACACATACTCCTAGCAGGGGAAGGCAACCGACTAGGTCGGCTGGAGACACCAAACAGAAATTTTTCTTCACATTGTAGCTTTCCTAGGATAGATCTTGATGTGGGATTCATTCATTCAGTGATTCATTCATTCATTCTAAAAATACAGAATGCTTGATATGTGCAAGGAATGGAGAGGACACACACACAAAAAGCATCAGATAAGGCCCCAGCCCTAAAGGCACCTGTGCTCTCACAGGGGAAATGAACCCGCTCAGCAAACCGGTACGCGGGGCAGAAAGGGATGAATGTCCCCACGCCTGGCGTTGAGCGGTGGGAACCCTGAGCCTACGTCTACCCCAGAGACGGATCAGGAAAGGCCTCTTGAAAGTGGGGATATTGGTGCTAGGTTTTAGAGGACGGATGTGATAGAAATGTAGAGAAGGGAGAAGAGGGGCAGGGGGACTGCAGAACAAAGACACCAAGGTGGGAGAGGATGAGGCTGGAACCGGACATGGCGTGGTTTGGCTGGAGGAGCGTGAGCCTTAAGTGTCTGGATTGTGGGGGGGCCTCGGCTGCCGGGCCAAGCAAGTCGGGCTCTAGATTTTAATGCTGGAGCCATGAGGTGTCACAGGAAGGTGCTGAGCTGTGAAAGGCAGGAGTAGAGTGGTGCTTTTAAAGGCTAACTACGCTGCAGAGGGTCTGAGGGGAGGAAGAAATGGACAGGGAGCCAGTTAGGTCACAGCAAGAGGGGACCAGAACTGGCAACCAGATAGAACCCTGAGAATGGGGTGAGAGAGTAAATAAACAAGCACGAGCCAGAGGACGTATCGGGGGGCAGCACTGGGCAAACCGCTGGATGACGCCAAGTGGTTTTGATTTTTGTTTTTAAGTTGGAGACATTTATGAACCTAGCATTTATTTTTGGTCATGTTTTCTGTTATGCAATATTTTATACACACAAAGGAATATAGGTATGTATATGTAAGTTAGGAAGCAGATAGTCAAATAGGCACCCTAGAACTGAGCATTTATCACCTGGATGCCTGGCCTCATACCCTGTCCTAAACTGAATTTTGTATTGATCATTTTCTTGCTTTTTTCTCATAATTTTACCTTATGTGTTTGTATCCCTGTGATGTTATTGTGTTTTGTTGGTTTTGAGCTTTTATAAAAATGGCATCATACTGTATATACTTTTCCTCTCTCCATGTATTTTTTTTTATCCAACACTGTTTCTAAAATTCATTCATGGCGGGTGGTTCTGCCTTTAAGAGAGATGGGAGGGATGGCAAGTGCCATCTCGGACCTTTCTGCTGCTTCGCGGGTGGGTGGCGCCTCAGGCTGGGGGCAGCTAGGGAGGCAGATACCTGGTCTTGTGGATGGCGCCTGCCAGGCACTTCAGAGGAGCTAACTGAACCTTCTCTCTGTTCCAGCTCTGCCCTGAAGAGCAGCTCTTGCCTAACGGTGACAGAGGGACAGGCACCACGGTAACCCGTTCTGTGCCAGGAGGCTCCGTCAAGAGGACGGAGCTTGCAGATTAGACACTTGTTGAGGAGTGATGGAGGAGGAGCTGAAGATTTGTGCTTCAGAGAACAGCTCACTTCCTCCTGGTCACGGGGGGAGAACTCTCTTCCAGTCCTGTGACTCTGTAATATTCACCCCAAAACTCGGTGGCTTCAAAACATCATTTATTTTGCTCACAAATGTTCAGTCTGGGCAAGGATAACTTGTTCCTGTTCCGCTCAGCGTTGGATGGGGTGGCTTGAAGGCTGGGGCTGGGATCATCTGAAGGTCACTCGTTCACTTGTCGGGGGCCTGGGCTGGGAAGATTCAGACAGTTGAGGGGGGCTCAACAGTTGGGACGGCTGGGGCTCCTTGGGCAGCTCCTTTTCCACGAGGTCCTTCTACACTGTCTCTCCATCCTAGCAGCTCTGAGGGCCAGCGTTCTTAGATGGTGGCTTATGGATACCGATGTGCATGTCCTAAGAGGAGGAGATCCAGATGGAAGCTGTACTGCCTTTTATGTCCTGGTCTTAGAGCTCACATAGCCACGCTTGATTGGCGGAAGAGTTGCAAAGGTGCACACAGGTTCAAGGGGAGCGAACACAGACTCATCTCTTGATGGGGAAGTGGCACTGTCACTCTCTAAGGATGGGACACATATTGCTGTCTTTGGAAAACAGTCTGTCACAGACTCTGACTTGGGAGAATGAAAGGCCTTGATGTGATTTCACAGGAATATGCATATGCAGAAGTAACAGCCTAGAAAATAATCCGTCAGGCATCAGGGGTCTGGGGTCCAAGATACATCCCTCAGAGGACTTCTGTTTCACAAACCAAGGAAATGGCATCAGCCCACAGAAATGGGGCTTGACTTGTGTGACTGACGATCGCTGGGCAGCAGCATTTAACTCGAACGACGTGAGTTTTGAGCTCCCCTTTGACGCGAGGCACCGCGGTAGCCGTCAGTGTACAAAGACAGCGTGACATGCGTGTCCTGAGATGCTTGCAAGCTGCTTACTGACAATGTAACCAGTCGCGGGAGAGCAAGGTGATGGGAGACAAGAAAAGGGAAAGAAAGGCAAAAAAAGAAAGAAGAAATAAGCCCGAAGAAAGAAAAGAGAAAGAAAAAGATGGAAAGAAGATTTAAAAATTTTTTCCATTTCTGTTTGAGTCTCTAACTTTTCTGCTCTAATATAATTTTTGAGCTCTTTCCCCACAACCTCACACACAAAATTTTAACTTAGGAGATTCTTAGGAGAAATTTGCAATAATCCTCCGTGTAGACAACATTTTTTTTTTTTTAATCTAGACACTCAAACTTCAAGGCTCCTTTCCGAGGTAAGCTCACATTCCTACTGGAGAGCTTCACAATTTGCACGCCGTTGACCAGTGGCTCACTGTTTCGTTTTCTCGTGTTCAACCCCCTGGGACACCAGCCTCCAACACACAGCCTACCTGTGGCTTCTCCTGTGGGTTCTTACAGACAGACGGGACTCCCGTGGTGGGGCTTAGCAAGGAAGGTGACTCCGGCTGGGAGTATGGCCTCCTTCTGTGTCGTGGGGGAGAGGGCTGGATGCTCAGTTTGTCTGCAGCTCCACAGAACCTTTCAGCTGCGAAACTGAAGAAGGAAAGGGGTGCTGAGGACTCACGTGCATCCGGTGCTCTCGCCAGCTCAGGGGCCTTCCAGGCCGTTCCATGGCCAGTCCCTACTGTTTCTGCTGGAAGGTCGGTCTGGGGCCCATCTGAAGGTCTGCAGAATCGGTCCCCTGAGCTGAGGAGGCTTCTGATATTTCCATTTTTTAACATAATATAATATCTAATATTACTTATTGGGATATAATTCACATACCATACAATTCATTCATTCACTTATTTATTTATTATTTATTTATTTATTTACTGGAGACAGGATCTCGCTCTGTCACCCCAGCTACAGTGCAGTGGTGTGATCATAGCTCACTATACCTCAAACTCCCTCAAACTCTTGGGCTCAAGGGATCCTCCTGCCTCAGCTTCCCGAGTAGCTGGGACTACAGGCAAGTGCCACCATGCCCGGCTAATTTTTCTATTTTTTGTAGAGATGGATCTCAATTTTGCTCAGGTTGATCTTGAACTCCTGACCTCAAGTGATCCTCCCTTCTCAGCCTCCCAAAGTGCTAGGATTATAGGCATGAGCTACTGCACCTGGCCCCAAATCATTCATTTAAAGTGTACAGGTCAGTGGCTTTTAATATATTCACAGTTGTGCATCCATTGCTTCAATCAATCTTAGAACATTTTTATCACTCCAGAAGGAAACACTGTACCCATCAGCAGACACTCCCCATCTCCCCCAACCACTCTCTTCTACACCTTCACCTCTAGGAAACCACTGATCTATTTTCTATTGCTGATGGAATTGCCTATTCTGGACTTGCTTTTTCATACAATATCGTATGATTTCATGGAATCATACAATACGTGTTCTTTTGTAACTGGCTTTTTTCGAGGTTTTCAAGTTTCATCCATACTGTAGCATTTATTAGTACTTCATTCCTTTCTATTATTGAATACTGTTCCATTTTATGTATATAACACATTTATCTATATATCAGTTGGTGAACATTTTAGTTATTTCCACTTTTTGACTATCATGAATAATGCTGCCGTGAGCATTTGTGTGCGAGTTTTTATGTAGACGTGTTTTTATTTCTCTTGGGTATATGCCTAGGGGTTGAATTGCCAGATCAAATGGTAACTCTATGTTTCACCTTTTGAGGAACTGTCAGGCTGTTTTCCAAACAGATGGTTGCACCGTTTTACGTCTGCACTAGCGGTGGAAATGAGGGGTCCAGTTTCTCCATGTCCTCACCAACACTTGTTATTTCTGTCTTTGTTATTATCTTTATCCTGGTGGGTATGAAGTGATTCACTGTGGTTCTGATTTGCCCTTCCCTGATGGCTAATGATGTTCAGAATATTTCATGTGCTTATTGACCACTTGCAAATCTTCTTTGGAGAAATGTCTACTCAGGTCTTTTGCCCATTTATTAATTGGGTAGTTTGTGTTTTTATTATTAACTTGTAAAAGTTCTTTATATATGCTAGATACAAGTCCCTCATCAGATATATGATTGCAAATGTTTTCTCCCATTTTTGTGGGTTGTTTTCTCACCTTATTGATAGTGTTCTTTGCAATACAAAAGTTGTTCATTTTGATGGTGTCCAATTTATCTATTTTTTTGTGGTTGTTGTGCTTTTGGTATCATAGCTAAGAAACCATTGCCTTATCTGCAGCCACAAAGACTTATGCCTATGTTTCTTCTAAGAGTTGAATTGTTTAGTTCTTTCATTTAGATCTTTGACCCATTTCGAGGTGATCTTTGAATATGGTATGAGGAAATTTCATTCTTTCGCATGTGGATATCTGGTTTTCCCAGAACCATTTGTTGAAAGGACTATTCTTTCCTCATTGAAAAGTCTTGGCAGCCAATATTGTTTTTGTTCTAATTTTTTTTATTGTGGAAAAATACACATAAATAACATAAAAATTACCATTTTAACCATTCATTGTTATTTTTTATGACATGGAAAAAGCAATGAGAAACTAAAGAAATTGCACAGAGATTTCTTAATGAATCCTGGACAGTACTGATTCATGATAGCTACATTGTTCTGTGTATGCGCAAGTATTATCTCACTCAATTCTTGCAACTCTGTATGGTAGACTATGATTATTCCCATCTTATAGATGAAGAAACTGATACTTAGAGAGGTTAAGAAGCTTGCACAAAGGTCAACTGCTAATAACCAGTGGTCTGGGCTTTGAATCCAGTCCCAGCTGACTCCAGCACTGGTATTAATAATTCTGGACTCATGCTGGAAATAACAGCAGCAGCTAACTATGTGTCAGCCACTATTCTGAGCATAGTACTAACTCATTTCATTCCTACAATAACCAAATGAGAGGTGTGTACTACTCTTATGTCCACATGCAGATGGATAAACCAAGATGCAGAGAGTTTAAATAACAGCCCAACCAATAAGTGGCAGAGACAGGATTTGAACCCAGAGTCTTTGACTTTTAAACACCACACTATACTCTTCAAAACTTTGTTGCTGCCATTTTCAATTTTCAACTGCAGCTTCTCTTTTTGGATATTTTTTTACTCTACTCATTTGTAATTTCCACAAATAAGTTGCTATAATTTTGCCAGGGTTCCTTGACTCCAGGGTTGCTCACTACAAGCGTCTTTTTTTTTTTTTTTTGAGACAGAGTCTCACTCTCTTGCCTAGGCTAGAGTGCCGTGGCATCATCCTAGCTCACAGCAACCTCAAACTCCTGGGCTCAAGCGATCCTCCTGCCTCAGCCTCCCAGGTAGCTGGGACTACAGGCACGCGCCACCATGCCCAGCGAATTTTTTCTATTTTTTTAGTTGTTTGGCCAATTTCTTTCTATTCTTAGTAGAGACGAGGTCTCGCTCTTGCTCAGGCTGGTCCTTGAACTCCTGACCTTGAGTGATCCACTCCCCTCGGCCTCCCAGAGTGCTAGCATTACAGGCATGAGCCACCGTGCCCGGCCCAAGAATCTTAAAGAAATTTCTAGGAGGTATTTTTGTCTTAATGAGATGAACAGTTTTCCTAACTCTGAGCTTCTGCTTTTTCTGAACTAGGGGAGTTACTTGTAATGACAGGAACATCAACAGCTTATAGGAACCGGACCAACCCCACCGTGAGTTTTATTTAAGGCAAGGTGGTTGACTGTAGGTCCTTTAGGCCCGTGTGTCATTGTTCCTGGCCTACATGAGTATAATAAATGCTGCAGTTCAAGAAGATGACTGGTACAATGCTCCCCGTTTTTACTGTTTCTTCTAAATCATGAAATGTCAGAGCTCATTAATTCCACTTGTTCTTTTTGCAGATGAAAAAACCGACTGCCCCAAAGGTTATGAGACTCGCCCACAACTTCTGATTCCAGTCCAGGACATTTCCTTGTCCCTAGGCTGCTTCTCGGTGATGTCAGTATATTTGTTTTCTTGTTTTTTGGGGGAGGGGCGAACTGTCCCAAGGTGTCTGCTGCTCATGTCTTAACAGTGGAATGCAGGGTGATATAATGCTTTTCAGCCATTTCATCGTGAATTTACTCCAGATAGTTTTTGTTTAATCACAACAATATTTCCCAGGTTGCCAGGCAACATGGCAATAGAGTTTCAGGCTTTCTTGCCAGCCAATGATAGGGAAAGGCTTCTCTCTTTTGCTTCTAAAATGAACTTCTCTTGTTCTCTCTTTCTAGATTTGTGTTCACTTTGTGTTGAGGTGAAAGAATCGAATATGCACAGAGGACAAAACACTGGGAAAAGCTAATTTAAGAGGGAATGAGCATCCTTCTTTCTGGTTCTTTTACCTGAATTCGTGGATGGTGCGGACATTCAGTTTGTATGTGACACCGTGTTAGGTGGGAGGGTTGGCACTTGCCCAACTTTACATTAAAATTCAATATAGACCTGGCTAACTGGGGAAGGAGACACATTTCATTAAGACAAAATTAAAGAGTCACAACTCCAGGGGAATGCACTTAGGTCAAATGTGCAGCCCTCTCTGGAAGGGCAAGAAAAGACTCAGTGCATGTAAACTAGGAGTTCAAAATGAAGTGTGCGTGGCGGGGCTCTTCCCTCGCCGCTTCGAGGCCTGGTCCTCACCCATGCAGCAACGTTGTCGCCCTGAGGAGTCCAGTGGACATGGGAGAGGGTGATCCCGGAGGGCGCTGGTGACACTGAATGAATGATTTGTGTTTAGAGGGAAGATGAAAAGCAGCTGCTGTGTTGTGGTCATGAGTTTGGCTGAGGAAGACGCTCCTTGTCCCCCAGCAGGGCCTTTCCTGGCATTCTAACTTTGTCGTCGCTGCCATTCGTAAGTGTCGATTTCTCACCCTTTGCCTCGTGCCTCTGGTGACCTCCCTTCCGACGTCTCTCCTGTGAGGTCACTCCTGGTGTTGTGGCCTGCGAGGTGAGCATTTCCTGACGGGGGGCCACATGCAGGACTCCGCACCATGCAAACCCCTTAGGTCACGGGCTTTGGCCTCCTGGAGGCCTTTGTCGCCCTCGTCTCCACTCCTCCCTGCCCTGCCTTCTGTCCCCCAGCTCCCTCCTTCTTTTCTTTGGGTCCCAGCCCCTCTTTTTGAGTACCGCCTTTTACAGCATAAAACGCAGATGTCTGGCCCTGTTTATAGCCGCACTTCCCGTCCCCCTCACTCCCGCATCCTGCAACACGCATCCACACTGAGCTTCCGTCATAAACAACACGCTTCCGGAATTTCTCTGATCTGATTTCCGCCACCTCACCTTTGCCAGAATCACATTCGCCAGGGTTTCCAATGACTCCGAGCCTTCAACAAAGAAGGACCGTTCCCCGTGTTTGGTCATTCGTTCAGTAAAGCTGGCCGCACATGCCATGCTGGACGCGTGAGATGAAGGATGTGGTTCCCGCTCTCAACACGCTTCCATCCTAGCAGAGGAGAGAGCAAGAAACAGACACTTCTGTTTGGCCCCCGAATGGAGCTGAGGGTGGAAAATGCTTCCTAGGACTCTCCCTAACTTGGCCGGTTGGCTTATTAATTTGTTACTTAATACCTTTCTTTGATCTACATCGTTTGCCTTTTAATTCAAGCCACTCTTACATCCTTTTTGGAAGATAGGTATGTTCTGGGGTCCTGTCTTTATAAAGCCCCTTAATACATACTTTAAAATGCCTACTGTACGCGGATCAAGGCTGCAGTAACATAAAAATGAGAGAGATTGAGAATGTAGCAAATTAGAGTTTATAGGAAGGCAAGAAGGAACTGTTTTAACGAAAGAAAAGGATGGCAAAATGGAACAAGTCAGAGTGAGAATCTAGTCTTTGTGGACATTTATCATCTACAGATATTTATGAACGTCAGTAGTCAGGGTTCAGGGACGCTAGTTCAGCCAGCAGGTGCCAGAGGACGGGGCTGGCAGCTCATAGATGGCGTCTCTTCTGATTGGCTGGTGCCAGAGGGGATTTATGTCAGTCAAAGCCTCAGCTCAGGCCCCTTCACGTTTGCAGCTGTGTGAGGGCCCAGTAAGGTGTTCATGTGGTCATATGTTTGTATGAAAGTTGTACAAGTAAGATAAAGGAACTGTGGTTGGTTAAGACCACTGTCCCCTTCCAGTGTCATTTCATGTCTGTTCTACTCCCCCCTGGAATTGCTACTGCAGGCATTTTGGGGATCAGCCTAAGGGAAGTGGAGTTGAGCAAACAGTTTGGGTTAGAGGGATATATTATGAGGTTCACAGTCACTTCTGTGTACAGTTAAATATTTCTAGCCACTCTTGTGTAGGAGTGGTTTCCAGAAATACTTCCAGTGCCCATTGTGCTGACTCAGCCAGTTCCGTGACTGAGCTGAGGGGAACAGGCGCTAAGGGACCTGGCACCAGAAGCATGTGGATAATACAAGAAAATAAAGATTTGAAATGAAAGGAACCAGAAGCTATTCTGTGATAAATTCCCATCAGCAGATATGTATTTTTTTTTTTGAGGCAGGTCCTACTCTGTTGCCCGGGCTGGAGTACAGTGGCATGATCATAGCTCATTGCAGCCTTGAACTCCTGGCTCAAATGATCCCCCTGCCTCAGCCTCCTGAGTAGCTGGGACTACAGGTGTGCACCACCACATCCAGCTAATTTTTCTTATTTTTTTTAGAGACAGGGTCTTGCTATGTTGCCCACGCTGGCCTCAAACTCCTGGCCTCAAGCAATCCTTCTGCCTCAGCCTTCCAAAGTGCTGGGATTCCAGATGAGAGCCACCATGCCTGGCCAGATACGTAAAATTTTACACTGAGGATTCAATTCTCAGCAATGCTTTTTCAAAATAGAAGTTCTCTCCTGCCCAGCATATACTTGATAATACAGCCTATACAATTATAAATGCACCATATAAAGAAATTTTTTTCATATATTTCCATAGGAAATCCATAGAAATATTCTAATATTAACAAGTGATTTGTAACAATTTCAAATCATAAAAGCAGTAATTTATAATATAGATAAAATCCTTGAAAAGAAGTGTTGATACGCTCTTGAATTCTTTATAATCTAATGAATGAAGAGATATGAATTTGGGTCACCCCCAAACTCCCAGCAAGGTGGGCCCCTGCTCTGGGCCTCGCTCTAGAGGACGCAACTACAGCTTTCCTCTTTGCCCCACTCCAAGGGTGAGGTGTCCACAGGGAGCGAGGAGACACTCGCCTTTCAGTAGTGTTTACCCCTGGCACATTTTTGATAAGAAGTCTCTACCTGCTGGCCCACATTGGAGACAGAGATCTGGAAACACTTTCAGGAAAGAAATTCCTAAATCACCCTGGACAGAGAGCAGCAAACCACATCACGTAGCTAGTACAACAGAGACAGCCGGACAGCAGAAAACGAAATGCAATTTCGTGACACGTAAAAGACAGCCACCGGGTTAGGCCACCCCACAGGAACAAGGGAGAGTCAAGTGTCTCAGAATAATAAGGTTAAGAGGAAGTTGGCTGGCGAGCAAGTCCTTAGGGAGAGCATGCCATTGTGATGGGTGGATGTTGGCTGGCGGGGCCATGACGGTGAGAGCCAGCAGGAATGTGTGGTGACCCTTGTATCCTGCTCGCCTTGTCTGGCTCAGGCTGCAGCCAAGCTACAAACCGAAATGAAAATATCCTTCTAAGGGTATTTCAGGTTCAAAGTCCAGTTGGCTAGTTGGAGGAAAAGGATATTATCCGATGACAGATAGTGGTAGCCAGTGTCTGACTCTTACTCATAGAATCAACATGTGCTGGGAATTCCAGAGAGGTATGTTCCAGAAAGCCTGCATTGTAGTACTTGACGTCTGGCTTAGGGAAACAATGGAGTGTCAAGGAGGGAAGCTGTGTGTGTGTGTGTGTGTGTGTGTGTGTGTGTGTGTGTGTGTAGCTGAACATTCATCTCTAGTCATGGTGTGACTGGAGTGAGAAGGTCACTCCACCATTCCTCAAAAGCCTGAGGATTCCTCCAAAAACTAAAGTATGATGTTTGCTTTTATTCAATCAGTTCACAAATATCTACAGCAAGCTTGCTCTGTGCCAGCCATTTGTGCTAAGAAGTAGAACGTAAAGATACAAAAGATAGGGCCCCTTCCCCTAGGGTTTTGCAAATTTAATAGGGGCTTACAGAATTACGTTCTGATAAAAAATGACAAAGAGGAACCGGCAACGACTTGTTAATTCTCTGGAAGTTGGCTTTGGCTGAGTTACATCGAATGAATTTCGAACTGGGAGCAAAGATGGATGCTTGGAGTAAGTTAATTCTGGGCTCCAAGATCTCCTGTCTCATAACAAATCTATTTCCATTTCACTCTGCTTTTCAGCACATCAAGGTCAGCTGCCTTGCTGCCTCCTGGGTCTCTGGATGAGGAGAAGTACAGAGAGCATTCAGTAAAGGTCATGACTCTCTGTTACTAATCTTGTAACGATCCGCTAAGTACAAAGCAGACCAGCGGCTCCTTCCGAGTGGGTCCATTGCTGTATTGACGGTGAGGGTGGCTGATCTACAGTAAAGGCCCTTAATCTGGAGGCCAAAGCACCAGCTGTTGGGAACTTCGCCAGAGCCAGAGTGTACTTGGGTTAACCCCGAGAATTAGCACAGTGGTTCTGCTGTAAAGGCATATGCTACTCCCTCAAGGAAGCCAGTTGGGCCAAAACAGTGGAATGTTTTCAGGGCTGTAATGTGAGTAAATTATGAAACCAATGGCAATGAAGTCAGTGCTTTATCTTCTTACAAAGCTGGAAACATGAATGCTATTCTGTGCTTTAAAGTTTAATGGTTTGCAGCAATAGTGCAGAACATTCTTACATTATGAGGTACGGGCTGTTCTGTATGGTGATTCAACAAGTCTAGCTGACTGGACTCCATGTTTGGGGAGGAAGGGAGAATGTCGGAGAACAACAGACCAGAGACGTGGATAAAGTTTCCATAAGAAGTTATAGTTGGTGGTGACAAGGGCTGCCATGTAGCTATAGTCTTGCCCCGATGGACTTTGAATTTAAAGTAGCAGAAGTAAGACTCCTATAGTTTAAGTGTCTTATTCACTGGGATTGTGGGCTGATTCCTAAGAAACAACCAATTTAAAAACAGGAGCAACCAGCTAACAAATATTCCAGGCAAATGGATGCATCTTTGCTCTTACCTTGCTTTTTCAGCTAGTTAGTCTGAATTATTTGTATGGTTAGAAGTTAATGCTTATGTGACACGATTTGCTTTGTAATTCAGAAGTGATGATAATGATAGTTTTTCTTGAATACATTTAAATTCACTGTTATGCTTGACAACCTCTCAAATCTCTCAGACATTCTTCCTAAGTAGAGCCTTGAGCATCCTTCAGTGCCTTGGACAGGTCTTTGAATGTAGCAGGTGACTAGAAGTTTGGCTGCTGACTCTCGATGATTATGATGATGACGATGGTGACAGCCAGTGCTTTACGTGCTCACGTGCACCAGGCTGTTTATTCTGCACTCTGCATTCATGAGCTCATGTAATCGTCACTGCTCTGGGTCAGGAATCTCAGCTCCACTTCCTAGGTGAGGAGACTGAGACGGAAGGATAAGAAACTAGTCTATGTCCACACGGTGCTTGAGTCACTGAGCTGGGAAAGGGACCCAAGTGTTTCGGACTCGAAAATCTAAGCTCGTAGTCGCTTCCCTGTGCTGCCTTCCTGATACTGCTGAACCTGACTACCCCTATTTTTCTTCTCACCAGATATATGTGAAACCATAGAAATAAACCAGGTTTTTTTTTTTCCTGGACAAAGATGCTATTTTTGCTTTCGAAGATCTCTCAGAGATTGAAAAAAAAAAAGCAAAATCGGGAACCTAGTCTTCCTGTAATGGGATATTTGCTGCCAGGTCCTGAGGAATATCTTTTTTTTCTTTTATTTTTAGTTGACATGTAATAATTGTTCATATTTATGGGGCACAGGGTGAGATTTTGATATGTGTATACAATGTGTCATGATCAAATCAGGGTAATTAGCATATCCCTCACCTCAGTTATCATTTCTTTGTGTTGTGAATATTCGAAATCCTCTCTTATAGATTTTTGAAAATGTACACTAAATTATTGTTAACTGTATTCACCCTGCAGTGCTACAGAAGGCTGGAGTTTACTCCTCCCATCTAGCTGTCACTTTGTATCCTTTAGCCAACCTCTCCTTATCCTCCCCGCCCCCACCTTCCCATCCGCCAATAACCGCAATTCTACGCTCTACTTCTATGGGCTCCATTTTTGTTTTTAGCTCCTGGATGAGTCAGAAAACGCAGTATTTACCTTTCTGTGCCCGACTCATTTCACTTAACACAATGCCCTCCACGCTCATCCACATTGCTGCTAATGACAGGATTTTATTTTTTAATGACTACATAATATTCCATTGTGTGTATATACCACATTTTCTTTATCTACTCATCTGCCGATGGACTCTCAGGTTGATTCCGTATCTTAGCTATTGTGAATAATGCAGCAATAAACATGGGGGTGCAGATATCTCTTCAAGATACTGATTTTCTCTTTTTTTTGGTTTTTGGATACAAACCCTGGGAAATATCTTAAAGATGGTGTTCATTTTGTCATTGACAGACACTCCCCCCCCCTCGCTTTTAGCTTCTGAAAAAAAGTGGAAACTCAGACCAGGGGCCCTATGGATCTTGTGTGGCATCTCCCTTTCTGGCCTGAGTACCCTCATTCACAGGCCGGGTGTTTACATCGAAGATACTTGACGATCTACAATCCAGAAGATGCATGGCGATCAGACAGTTTGCCTCCCACCCGGCAGGGAGGTAATGGGATTTAATGTAGGCAAAAGTGATTTCAGTCTCTATTGGAAGATGTAAGCCAACAGGTGGCATGGCTCTTCCTGCCCTAAACTTGTTATGAAAAAGATTCTCCAGGTTGAGCAGCCAAATACATCTTTAAATTAATTTTTTGAGACACTCTTCCCTAAAAAAATAATATAAAAACAGATAAATGAAAGCATAGGTATGTTTAGGGATGTGCATGTTGTTTCAGGTTCCCTCTCAGCCGATACCCATTGCCCCGCAGTGTAAAACCTCAGCACCGTCCTGGGGAGGGACGGGCGGAAAAGCAAAGAGCCTGGACTCGGTCCTGCCTGCAGAGCGCAGAGCACAGCCCGCAGGGAGGGAAGGATCCTGCCAGAGACGGCTGTACTCCCAGGACAGGGCAGGGATAGGGGAACACCCGCTACCGGAACATTATTAGTGATCCTGACCCTTCTACCACTGCTTACTACAGTGACTTTAGTCTTTTACTTTTTAAAGCAAATGTACATACGTTGACTCGTTTTTAAATTTCTACTGGAAACCTGGGAGGTAGGTGGTGCAGAGATGAGCTCATTTCACAGCCGATGCGGCGGCACTTCAGCGAGCTCGGCGGGCTGGCTGAGAGTCGGTTCACGTGCGGGCTGGGGTCTCAGCCTCGCGGACTGTGACTTTGCTCGTGGTCCATGTCCCCATCTTCAGTGTCACTAGTGCCCTGATGGCTAGCACCGTTTCTAAAACACTGGCTTCTGGAGAATTACAGAGAAAGAAATGATTTTCAAATTGAATGATTTTAAATCTGTTTGGGCATCAAGTCCTGCAAACGTGCTATCTGTTCTTGCTGGTGAGCTTGGAGATTAAGGGAGTTGGGCTTTTTTTTTTTTTTGGTGACTCTACTTTTTTTTTATCTATTTAGAGATAAAATCACCTAGAAGCCTATTATTTTTCCTTTTTTCTCCAATGAAAATAGTTTTCTGTTTTCCTTCTGATTTTGATGTACATAAGACATCCTCATTATATAAAATTCAAATAATATATAAAAATATACAAAAGAAAGTAAAAGAGCCCTGAGGTAATCACCATTCACAGTTTGGAAATGATCATTTCATCAGCCACATACTCTTTGTGAATATACATGGAGCTTCCTCATTAAAGAAACCTAGGCCAGCAGCCCTTTTATAAAGAGAAATAATCACCCTCATTTTTCTTTTACAAGACAGACTTTTCCTAGCGCCAGTTTTGCTTCCTGTGGGGCACACCTATGCCGGGTCCCCAGCTTGTGAAACAGAGAAAATGAGCAATCTGGGGCAAGCGGCGTTCTGAAGGGCAGGGAGGTGGAGAGTTGTAGGAGAAAAAGAAAATACCTGGCGTGGCTGCTGAGGAGGGGCTGGGTCTGTTCAGGTCATCAGGCTTATCTTGAGTTTCTACTGTGTGCCAGGCACAAGGAACACAGAAAAGGAAAAGAAGCCGTCCTGCCCGCAGGGGGCTCAAAGGCCAGAGATGGCATAAAACTTCCGAGCAGCGTGGGTTGCGGTAGAGGCCGGCGCTACAGCCCAGCTCCTGGTGGTGGGCAAGGCTTCGTGGAGGAGGAAACACCTTAGTTGGGTCTTGAAGGAGCTGACCTGGCGTAGGAAGGATACGCCATTCCGGATACAGGAATAATGGGGTGGCTGAGGAAGAACCAAGGGCAAGTCTGTATTGTCAGAATGGCGTCTCGCTTTGTGTGGCTTCCAAGAAAACAAAGAAACAAAAAAGAGTGGTGTGCATGCATGTGTGTGTATGTGTGTGTGTGTGTGTGTGTATGTGTGTGTGTGTGTGTGGGGTGGGAGTCGGGCAGAGGTGCTCTCAAGAAATGAAGCTGAAGAGGTCCACAGGGGCCAGATCAGGACAGTCTTGAACATGAGGGTAAAGAACTTGACACCCTGGAAACCATGGGCAAGGCAGGCATAGAAAGACCCCTGGGGCTGCCGGAGGTGAACAGGTGGATCTGCACAGGAGGTTGGGGCGCATGGGCGTGAGCAGAGGTGTTGGGGAGGAGAGCAGGCGGGGAGAGAAGGCAAAGGCTCCAGGAAGAGGGCAGCTGCGGTGGACGAGGAAGATGCTCACCCCAAGGCTCTATCTGTAGAACTCACCACCCAGGGCTGCCTTTCCAGGGGCCACAGCTCTGAAGAGCCAGGGAGACTATTTCCCTGAGCTCTTTCTCAGGTGAGTAGAGGCAGTGGAGAGAAAGACTGTCATTTTTATTGGGAAAGAGGAAAGAATAAATGTTTTAAAAGAATACTTGGATCTTTGAAAGAAGAATGTAGGAAAAATGTCCAAAATTGACTTGGCTTCTCCTGGGAAGAGGAGAGGTCCAATGTAGAGGTTCTGTGCGAGAAATGAGAGCTACGGGAAGGAGACTAGAGTTAAACCTTTAGGATGCTGGAGTGCACCGCCCGACCTCAGTCATTGCCCCAGCCTGGAGCAGCAGTTGACAGCTCTCAGCTATGTCCATCTCTGGGCTTCGCCTGGGCCAAGGTCATGTCCACTAGGACAGTCTGCACCCAGTGCCTGCTCAGTGTGGGATACAAAGGCCTAGTCTCCTTGACCTAACTCAGGATACTTCCATCTCCCCACGGGTAGGCCAAGGAGCCCTGGATTCTGACTGCACTGAAATTCAACTTCACCCTGCACCCAATCCTTCTTCCTTTACTCCCTGATAGGTCTTGATCCACAGAGCACTTCTTATGAACCTTTCTGGACCCAAGACTTCATCCGAAGTTGAGAGCCCAATCTGCAGCGTTAAAAAGGTGAAACAAAGTGGACATTCTTGGCAGCAAAACTGGAGTCTTCTTTTCCAGGAAGATGGAGGATAAACATTTCTCTTATCAGTGAGGCTGGTGAAGGTCTTTTCTGAAACTTTGGGGCCTTGAAAATGGTCTAATTAAGTCCCCAGAGAATGGGCTTTGACGTAAGACAGACCTGAGTTTGAATTCCTGCTCTGTTACTTACCAACTCTTTTGGGGATTTTGAAAAAGTCACATTATCTCTTTGGCCCTTCATCTGTAAAACAGGAATGCTAGTCATACTTACCTTGCAGTCATACCTATCTTACCAAACGTGCAGTGTGGGCCGTTCTTGCTGCCATTTGCAGTGCTTGGCGCATAGCAAGGTCCTCAGTAAGTGTGGAAGGATTGGCCAGTGAGCGACACTGGTGTTGTTCAGGGAGATGTTGTTCAGGGTGGCACTGGCAGTAATCCTGGTTTCAGAATTTAAGGAAAGAAGCATAAAGAATGAAAGGAAAATGTACCATGATGGCATAACGTATCATGCTGCCAAGACCTCACTGAGTAGGCCGATCCAAACTACACATGTCCAATGCCTGAAAGACATCCTAGCAAGTCAATTCAATTAAGAACATTTTTAATCATCAACTATGAATAAGATGCTGGCAGGGAAAGACCCAATGTGATGGCCATTTTCTGGAGAGCCCTAATTACAACTGTAAGTAGCTTAGTGAAACAATTTATTTTGTGAGTTAGAGAATTTTATTAAATATATTTAATTTATATAATCATTAAATATAATCACAGCATAGAGCACAGCATAGTGCTCAAAAAATATTTACTGAATGAAATATGTTAGATAAGACACTCGAAGTGTTTTAGGGCTAGTAGTAGAATTTATACCATCCTAAGAATGAGGTATTTAAAAACAAAGATATGTTGTGTCACAGAAATTAGCCAGGTGAAATAGTAAAGATTAACTGAGAAAGAGTGAAGTGTACATCACACAGGGACATTCTAAAGTCTAGTGGGGCTCAGCAAGAGCCAGGATGGATGCATGATAAGGCGCAGAGTTCTGAATGGACTTGACCTCGTCTTAACAGTGCTCACAAGAGGAGCTACCAGAAGACAAAGGTGAAAGCAGAGGTGACCCCTACGGAATTTCCATATTTGTATTCGAGGGTCTTATAGGATAATTCTTTTGGTCCATATCTACTGTCCTGTTATCTGTTGGTTCCAGTTTAGCAGTTCCTGAGCACACACCAGCCAGTAGTAAGAGCGAAGGGTGTTGGGAAACCTTTCCTCGCTGGGATCAAAACTGTGGACATGGGTAATCCACAGAGCGAATAGACTGAAAGCTCTACCCTGAGAGGAAATGACTCATTTTGGGTGTCATTTGCATATGGAGAGTTTCCAGATCCTAGGTGGGACTCTACCACAGGAGTTGCAAGTTCAAATGTCCATGGGGTAAGGCAGATCATATAAATGAGGAAAGCAATCTGGGTACCAAGCAAAAAAGAGTGGTACATGTGTCCTTCACTGCGTGATTGGATAATCAAACTGTGATACATCATACCTTGGACTGCCACTCACCAGCAAATCCAGTGAACTACCGATACCCACAACAAGTTGGGTGAATCTCCAGGGAATTCTGATGAGTGAAAAAGCCAATCCCAAAAGGCTACATACTATCTGATTTCATTTCTATGACATTCTTGAATTGACAAAATTATGGAAATGGAGAACAGCTTAGTGCTTGCCAGGGGCTAAGGAGGGGTGGGATGGATATGGCTGTAGCTATTGCAGGGATATCCTTGCGGTGATCGAGGGGTCAGTCTCTTACCTGGCAGTGTCAGTATCCTGGCTGTGATGTACTAGAGTCCTTCAAGATGTCTCCAATGGGGGAAACTGGGTAAAAAGAACATGGGATCTCTCTAAATGCTCTCTCACAATTGCATGTGAACCCACCACTATCTTAAAACAAAACTTCAATTTGAAGAAGGAATGGTGGGTGGGCACTGTGGTGAACTAGAGAGCACATGACCCTATTAAAAACAATAATAATTTTAAAAAGCTAACATACAGTAGAGACCGGAAATTACAAGCAGCTCCCCCCAAACCAACCAACCAAGCAAGCAAGCAATAAAAATGTCTGCCTGCCCACTTAGGCTTTCAAATTTTTTTTTAAAAAAAATTGTAACCATTTGAGATGTACATCTTTTAAAAAAGTAGTACTTATTCCTTTACCTTCTTAAACATAGCCTACTGAATATGGCAAAATGTTCTCAGTTGCTCCTTGAATCAGGATGCCTTTATCTGCAAGTCATTGGTACCCTCCCTGGAGGGGGCTGAACCACGGAGAGAAGGTATTTGAATAGACTGGGGTGGAGGGTCATTTGGTGAGGGCAGTTTGAACATTATTACTTGAAGCTGGGCTGCCATGCTTGGTAAATTTTACAATTGCTTTTAGGGTTTTTCTGTCTCCTCTTTTATTGCCAGAGTTGTAGTAATGTTTTCTTGATACCGTCAGCATGCCTGCTTGCAGTAGACTGTCATTTCTTCCTCACGTACTGTGTGCTTGGAAAGTGGCTCACAAAACTTATCAGTGTCGTGTGTGTGTGTGTGTGTGTGTGTGTGTGTGTGTGTGTGTGTTTGTGTGTGTGTGAGAGAGAGAGAGAGAGGGAGTAAACAGGCATCGAGTGGGAAAATGAGGAACTGAGTTTTCGTACTTTTGTGTGTCGACTTTGACTGCTCAAAGGTTGTTTTGATTTCAAATAGGCAAGACTGCTGAGAAACTACATTTTGAGAAATTTCATGTTGCTTACTTCAGACTGGCCAGAATAATACCTCTGAGAGGCAGCTTGTTAAGAGGGTTAAGAACCTAGATTCTATAGCCCGAGTAGGAGCAAGACCTTGTCTCTACAAACAATAGAAAAATTAGCCAGCCACGATGGTGCACAACTGTAGTCCGAGCTACTCGGGAGGCTGAGGCAGGAGGATCGCTTGAGCCCAGGAGTTCGAGGTTGCAGTGAGCTATGATGACGCCACTGCATTCTACCTGGGGCGACTGAGTGAGTCTCCATCTCAAAAAAAAAAAAAAAAGAACCTAGACTCTGCAACCAGACTGTCTGGGTTCAAACTGTCTGGGTTCAAATCTTGGCTCTACCACATATGAACTGAGTGACTTTGGGCAAGTTACAGAACCTCTGTATGCCTGAGTTTCTTTACCTGTAAACTGGGGATGATGCTAATAGTACCTGTCTCATAGGGCTGTTGGGAAAATTGAATGAACTGATAGATGTAAAACTCTCAGAAGAGGACCTGGCACAGGGTTAGTGCTATGTATGTTTATAAATATTAGCAATAGTAGCAGCAAGAGTAAGAGTGCTGCCAACCACTACTCCCCATCCCTATGGAACTCCCTGCACTCGCAGGTGTGGCAGGTTTCCACCGCACGTGAGGTTTTTCCTTGAGGTTTCTGGATTATCATCACTGGCCATGTGGGAGACCCCAGCCTTTCCATTCCTCTAGGCTGTGTCTCTCTGGGAGTCACAAAGTTGGGGAGAGTGGGAGACACAGATGGTGTCACATGGTCGTCCCATGTCCGAACCTGCCATTCCTCTGTTCCAGCGACGGCTCTGTAGGTTCCCATTCCAGATTCCCAAGAGAGACAATCTGGCCCAGGCTGGCCCAGCATGACATCAGCTCTGCCAGGGGAAGTAGCCAGTGGTAGTAACAAGGAGAGGGGCTCATCCTAGAAGGCGTGGGGACAGTTCTGGAGTTGTCACCTTGAGCTGGGCAGGTACTCAGAAACGTGCACATTGCATTGATGAGTAGACCAAGTACTGCTCTTGGAGGTAGCAGACCTGGGGCCGGAGTTAGCTGCTTACTTGCAGAGTGACCTCAGGGGAGCCACTTAACCTGCCTAGCGCTCAGTGTGTGCCCCTGGAAATGGGGGTGTTGGTAATACCTGTGTTTCTTACCTTACCAGGCCAGGACCAGCTACATAGTTTACAGGCTCTAGTATAAAATGAAAACATGGGATTCTTTGTTCCAAAATGATTAGGAATATCAGGATGGCAACAGCACAGCATTAAACCAAGCGTGGGGTCCTCTTAAGTGCAGGGTCCTGCACGGTCTCATAGGTTGCATACCCAGGAAGACCATCCTGCTGAAGATTGATAATGATTCACGTAAAGCTGTGTAAATAAGGTATCATACATCCTTCACTTATGTGTGTTGTTTAATCTTAAAACATTCTTTAGAAGAAGGAAACCTGACTGATACTTCTGTGGAGAGGTAGTCTTCAGCTGATGTGCTGTGGGACAGGCCGGCCTGTCGCCTATAGCTGCGTCTGTTGGGGTTGGCCAGTGCCTGTGCCACTGAGATTGGGACGTTTCCAACATCAGCCCCAGCACACAAGTCGTCAGGGTGGAGGACAGGTGTGTTTCTGCTGTCTCTTTTGCTCTTCCGGCCTTCACCATGCTCTGAAGGCAGCTCCACAAGGAGCTTGGGGACATGGCTGGGCCTTGTGAGGTCCCTGCTTGACTGCCACCTTTCCCCATAGATGCACCACCTGGGAGCCCTCCCTTGAGACCAGCGCTGGGGAGGGGGCTCTGTAGCCGCACCACGGGGCTCTCAGGGAAGAAACCTGTTCTCCCCGGAGAAGGAAGAGCAGCCTTTTCATCTTCACCATCAACGCATCACTTATACTGTACCTTCTCTTCTTACTCAAGCCCATCCAAAACCCACTATCAAGTAAGCTTCCTCTCCACTCACTGGTCCACTGCTGGACTGAGCCACTGTCCTTTTCTCAGTCGTCTGTCTGTGTGACAGTCAGGCTCCCCAGGGACTGCCCTATCAATTTCTCCATCAGAGGGGGCTCTAGAAGTCTCCTTGCTTCTGGATCTTCTCGCCCTCCTTGCATCCCCAGACTTGGAGAGCTAGTGCCGGGCTTCCCTGAGTTCCAGTCTTAATGAAGTTCCCAGTTCCTTCAATATTGTGTCCAAGTCTGGACCACGGAGCCAGGCGTACCCCACCTGGCTCCCCCCTTTCTGGTAAAGCTTATCCCTAACTTCCTTCTAGGAAGTCCATTTGACCACCAGTGGTTTATCAGCTAATAACGGGTTGTGGAGGAAGGGACAGAGGAAGAAGAGGGAGGAGGAGAAAAGGAACACCGTCTATCCAAAGGAAATTCAAGATAACCACATTTCTCACCTCTGGAATAATGGGGGGAAAACATGTGTCTAACGTTGCAGGGCAGTTTCCTTCTCTTCCGAATGGCTTGCATTCCAGATCCTACGGCGGCCCTTTGGAAATCAGAGCTGACTTTTCCAAGAAACACTATTAGGCCAGGCGATTCTCAGCCTAGCCCACAGAAGCCCTCGTACCACATGGACCTGCGGCCTTACATCCATCAACCAGGCTGACAACCTCCAGCCTCCGTTTGCGACGCGGTCCCTGCAGCACATTGATGACATTGTGTTACATTTTGGGGTGCTGGCCACAGCTGGCAGGGTCCAAAATGCCATCCTCTGGGGTGCAGCAGTTTGCATAATGAAAGATGATTCTACCTTCTGGAAGCCCCCTCCCCAGATATGAACATCCTCATAAAGAAGGTGCCTTTTTGGGGGCACACACGTTCAAACTGACAAAATTTGCCCAATGGAGGCGAAGGCTGGACTCCAGCAACCCAGCTTCCGCGGCTGCGCATTGCTCACAGAAGAGCGTCAGAGCATCTTTATCACACGTGGGTTTTTTCTCAGAGATCCATCCCATTTCGTATGCATTCACTGCAGCTGCAGACCTCAAGGACTTGACTGGTTTTATAATGATGATGAATAAAAAGCAAAGTCTTTGAAGAAAAAAGTTCATTTTGATTTTTCAAGACAAATCAGCGGCAGCCCCAGAGACTCCCTGATCCTTTTTGCCCCATGCTCCCCACTCGGAGCTTCACATTCGTGTGTTGTTTGCTGTAACTGGAAAACGCCTCGGTCTCTGGAAAGCTAAGTGGATGCAAATGGGTTTGGAATTGTCAGCCTGGAACTGTCTCCAGTGGCCGGGAGCTCCGAGACAGCTTTGATGGCCCTGACAGAGTTGCCCTGGTCCCTCCCCGGGAGAGCCGGCTGCCTGGCGTGCTTCTTGCCTTCTGCAGCTATCTGGGGCCTCGCTCTCTCTTTAGGAGGCTGCAGGAGATGAAAGCAGAAACCACGTCAATTACTGCAAAGTGCTTTCTACTTTCAAAAGTGCTGCACTAGCTTTAATTAGTTATTCCTACTTACAACACTCTGGTGAGGTAGGTCAGATTATTGCTCCCTTTCTACCTCGGAGGAAAGGAAGACACAGAAATTTAATGACTCCCCGGGAGACCTGGGAGAAGTTGGTCTCCTAGATAGAGTTAGGTTTTCAGCATGGTGTGTCTGGCATCCTCCTGGGGTCTGTGCATGTCGCTATACCTTGCTGCTACAACCAGTATCCTGAGTGCTTCGTAGGTGGGGACAGCTTCTGACTGCCATTGTCGGGAGAAATTGGATTTTCCAGAGGCTCTGGTGGTTGGAAACAAAGGGGAAAGATTATCCACATCAAGGCAAGGAAGCTTCTCTTCCTTGGTTGTTGGGCCCTCTGGAGGAGGCAAGGTTTGGTTTGCTCATGGTCTGATGCCCCAGGAGGTGACAGGGAAGGGAAGGAGAGAGAATGTGGTAGTGAGGACTGTTCCTAAGTGCTCCTGTGCCTGGCACGTACTTTCTAGATTGTTTCTCATCTGCATGGATCAGGAGGCAGAGACACCAATGCAGCTGCCTTTTACTCTTGAGCAGAAAGAGATTAAATGTTGGGGAAGGACCTTCCATATGGCAGGGTGGCAGAGAGGAGAAACATGGACCTTGGAATCAGACAGCTCCTGGTTCACATTTTGGCTACTCCACCCCGAGTCTTCCTCATCTGTAAAGCGGAGATGATGGATGAGTTCACAGTAGACTCGAAGTGTCTGGCATAGACTCTACAATGGTTGTCACCAAATCACTCTTTAATTGCTTCCCCCCGCCCCTTCCCCATGTCCAGGAGACATTGGTCTTTTCATTTCAGATCCCCCGCCCCTAACTTTGCAACTGAAATCTTCCCTGAATTTGAGCAGACACCCTTCCCACCTACAAACCTGCCTGATGACTTTGGATTTCAGACAGCCTTGAGAAACTCTGTCAGGTTGGCCTCATTTCTGTATAGAGTTTCAGAACCTTTGAGTTAGTGTGGCCCAGGTGGGACTAATATCTTAAGGAAGAACAGTCCCAGGGCTCAGAAAAGAAGGTGGAGGAGGAAGACGCAGTTCCTCGGAGGGAAACGATCTCCGTATTTGGCTACAGCGTTGCCCATTCTAGGCTGCTGTGCCCGCTCTCTGGGACACTGGGATCCTCAGTCCCACGTGAGCTAGATTGTCCTCCATGGAGGGAGAGGAGACAAACCTCAGGCGTTTTTGTGCCCACCTGGAGCAGTGAGAGGCACCTTTCCTCTAGCTCATCCTGTCGCCAAGACCCCTCACATGGCAACTTGACTTCCGCTTGGGGCAACTCTGGCCACAGGTGTGTCCGGGCCCTCTCCTGCGTTAGCAGAGAAATCTCTCGTCCTTGCCTTGCAGGCTCCTGTTCTGAACCGCCGTGCTCACAACCCATTTGTCCATTTTCTAGCTGGGTGACCTTGGATATGTTCCCTCATGGCTCAGAGTCTTGTTTCTTCATCCATAAAATGAGAGAATAATGACATCTATCTTATGAGGATCAAATGAGTTAAGACAGTCAAAGCACTTCAACCGGAGCTAAGTTAACTATTACTAGTATTATCATTAACCGTAGTGTGCGTGCGAAGTGGCAGGCACTGCCTGGGTTACAGTATAGCAAGATGCAATTTGGTTCTTTCCCTTGAAATCGGGAGAGCTAGGAGGTGGTGGGCTCACTTCTACTGTAGTCTCCCTCCTTTCTTGAAAACATTTTGTGGGTCAGTGGAGAGGAAATAGATAATTCTAATTAAGGAGAAGCTACCTACTGAGTAAATTCAAATTCCTTAGCATGGCATTCAAGGCCTGCACCAGAGTCTGGCCCCAATTCATCACACCAGCCCTGGCCCCAGCACACACAGTGGTCATGTAACATGTGTCTCCTGAGTGTGGACCCAGGAGAGCCTGTCTCCCTGCCCTTCCCCGTGTCCCTGCGGGCTCTGCATCTTTCTCCTTACTCCTGCACACCTTGAACTTTCATGCCGCCAGGCCTCATCTGTTGCTCTCTCCTCATTTCTCCTCCCAACAAGACCCATGTCCTACGTCACCTCTTGTGAAGCCTTTTCTGAGTCCTCCCCTCTGCACCTTCAAATAAATCACACCTTCTCTGTAGTATGTTGTTTACTCCACCGCCAGGTAGTGTGTGTCGTGCATTTGGATTCATCCCTGCCACCTGTCTTCCTCCCTTTTGATGCATCTTCCAAACAGCGCTAGAGTAATAATTCTGAAAGCATGAATCGAGCAAGACCTCACCTCTCTTTTTTAACTGGCTGCTGTAATTGAGTGCCAGACACTGTGCTCAGCACTTGACATTTTTTATTTTATGTAACAATCTATGACGTAGGTATCATGATGCCCATTTTACAGATGAGAGAATGGAGGTTTAGAGAGATTCAGTATCTCTCTTGAGATTATATCATTACTATGAGCATGGATCCAATTTGAGGTCTGGCTGATCCCTCAAATTGGTGCCCTGACCTTTAGGCTGTGCAGCCTATACTGAACTCCATCGATTACCAACCTAAAATGAGGACGCACCACCCTCCTGAGCAGGTGTGAAGCCTTGGGCCTGCTTTCCAGCACTGCCCATGTGCACTGTGGCCAGCCTGCCGGGTCTGGGTGGCGTTACCCACTCAGCCCTGCTCTCGGGGCTGGGCCTGGGCGTTTCCTGCTGCCTCTGCCTGGAATGTCCAGCTGCCCAACTGCTATGACAGTGCTGAGTCAGCTCAAGTGTTAGCTCCTCTGGGAAGCCTGCCCTTCCTCCCGCTCTCCAACCCTGGGGGATAATCAGGGGATCCCTTCCTGCGCCCTCTCAGCCTTCTCCAGCCTTTCCTGTGGGCGGCTGTGGGCTCCCATACTGTTCTGCTGGGCAGTCTGTCCCCAGAGGACATGGGCTGTGCTGTGTTTGTCCTTGTGTCCCTGAGCCTGGCTTCGGACCTGACCACGCGTGTGTCACCGTAAATGCTGCAGAAGGGACGGAGAGCTGGGTAAAGATGGATGCTTTTCTGTCTCACTGGCTGCAAATCTCAGCTTCACAGAGCAGGTCCAGCAATTCCCATGGTGCTAGGGAGGCGTTTGGGGAAACCAACCTAATACTCTTCCTACCTCCAGGAAAAATGTGTGGTTTCACTGCAGGTTTCACTACAGGCCACCTGATTGGCCTTGAGGGCAGTTTAAGTCTGTACTTAAACACAGAGAACTGGATGCTGGGACATTCCCTGGAGATCATTTTGCCCTACGCTGTAATTTTACTGATCTGGGTAGCAGAGAGGTTACGTGACTTGCTCAAGGACCTGTAGAACTAAGGGACAGAGCTTGGGACAGTAACCAGTGGCCTGTGGTTTCTGGTTGGGAGCCCATTCCTCTGCCCTTGGGAGGGCCCACTGCGGGGGTCGGGGGATTCGGGACCATCTGGTGAAGCGGAGAACAGAGCAGCAGCCTTATCTCAGAAGCCTCGGGGCTGCCGAGGGTACCTTAGCTGCTGCCGGGACAGGAAATAATACTTTCAGAGCTTTAGCCCCAAAACCTCAGAAACTTTTTGATGATGCATTAAATGTCAAGTATATTGTTGAGAGGAGGAAAAAAACCCCAGGTATCAGCCTTTGTTACCGAGATGACAGGAGGTACTCAGTAGTATTACAGGAAGTCACACTGTCAAAATAATAGAGAGTGTGGTGTCGAGGGGACCACACCTTATAATAACTGTACTTAGCACCAAGGAGCTTTCGCCGCACCTTCTGGTCTGTGTGCTCCGAGGCGGAGCCCGAGGAGGAGGTGTGGGGAGGAGAAGGTGGAGTCTCTCTGTGGGTCCCCTTGCTGTGACGAGCGCAGCACAGTTTTACCGAAAGACTGCTTTGTCTGGGAGGACTACCCAGGCTTCAGGCAGTTATCATGAACATTCAGGTTGGGAAAAAAAAAGCATAATTGAAGTAAAAGGATTTTTAAATTTGCTTTTTGCCTAAATTATTTGTCTACTTGGGTGATCATTTCCAGGTAATTGCAGCATTTTGGAACTGGAAGGGACTCTAAGGGGCCATCTTTTCCCACAGACAAGGGCCTCACGACCTGCAAATGGACTAGACCTGGGTCCTCAGCCAGGTGACAGCCCAGCAAGCCTGGCCCCAGGTGGCCTGGCCCCAAGCCTACCACATCCTGTGGCCACACCCTGCCCATCCTCCCGCCTCCTTTCCAAGTGAGCTAGCTCCCCAGGGGCAAGGATCTGGCCCAGCCTCTGGCCCAGACCAAGTGCTGGACCCACATGTTTGCTGTAAGTGGGGCAGGAACTGGGCCAGGCTTCTCCACGCGGTTGTGCATGAAGCCTGCAGGTAGAGCTGGTTCGCAGCCCTGGCTGTTCAAACATGCGGCAGCTTCAGCCACAGGGGGTGGGTGGCTGGGTGCGCCCGGAAGGTGGGCAACGCTCACCGTTGCAGCAAGGAGCATCTCTCTCGGCTCTGGCTGGGAGTTTTTTCTCTCTTGTTCGTATCTCTTGCCCTGACCCTCCCCCGAGCCCATCCCTCCAGTGGCCTACCTGCACCTACCTCCGCTAGGACACGCGGCAGACATCTCGAGCTTGCCGTGGCAAAACCAGCCTCCTTCCACCTTTCCCTTGGTCACAGCACCTCTCTTTACCCTCAATCTAAGGAGTCACTCTTTGTTCTTCTTTTTTCCATTCCTCCGACCCTACTCAATCTATCTGCAAGTCCTGCTGGCTTCATAGTACCCAAATGGGACCACAGGTCACCCATCCACCTCTACTTCTCGCACCCAAGCTACCACGACATCTCCCTGAGCTCCCAGGCCACGCCAACCTTCCTTCTGTTCCGTGGTGGACCCAAGCCTGCTCCCACCTTAGGTCTTTGCAAGGCTGCGCCCTCTTTCCAAAGCATTCCTCCCGCATTTTGGTGTGGCTGGCTGCTTTGCGTTGGTCCAGTGGCGCGGCCAGGACGTTACCCCTCACAAAGACCCTCCCACATCCCCCAGCTGAATAAGTCCCTCTTGTCCCCATTACTAATCACGTTACCCTTTTTTGTTTTGTTTTTAGGATACTTACTGCCATCGAATACTCTCTTAATTATTTATCTGTTGGCTTGTTTGTTGTCTACCGCCCTGCACTAAAGAGTAACCTCCAGGAGGGCAGGGACTCAGTTAACGCTCCTTCGGTGCGCAAAACGCTTGCATCTGCACATCTCTGTCCTTCCTTCCTCTCTGTCGTTGGCCTGTAAATGCCAAACAGCCACTGAAAACGCCAGCGGAGGAGTTCAAGGACACTCACACATTCTTTGAAAAGTAAAGGGTTTCATTTCCTCTGCTTACCACGGCGGCAGTGCCAGGGGCAGCATTTTCTGCTGTGGCTGGCAGCGCTGTCCTCATTCTGCTAACCAGGCCACCCAGAGCTCCGCACGGCTTGGGAGCACCGAGGAGTGTGCGAGATCAGTGCTGTGGCTCTTGCGGACTCTGGAGCACTCCTGGAGCACTTTGCAACACCTGCAGCTTCGTTCTCGGCTGCATCCAGATGCTCAGCTCTGAGTGGCAGGGCCACGGTGGCTGGAGGTGCGGGTTTCTTGCCTGGCTCCACGTGTGCCTGCACCACGGCTCTCCAGCACCTGCAGAAAACCCCTTCTCCTCTTCCCTCCCTCCTGCGGGGGCCCTGGGCCTGGCCGCATGTGCCTGTGACAGATGTGACTCCCTCACTGGGTGCTGGCCTTCCTTCCCCTCCGAGTGGACATGCCCTGACTGTGCTGGCTGTGGTTGCAGATGCACTTTTCCCATGGCACGTGAATCGAGAGCTTGCTGTGTGCCACCGACCCTGTGCTTTATGTTCCCCTACAGTTTAATCCTTGCAAACAATCCTGTGAAACTGGAGTTTTAAACCCCTTTTAGAGTGAAGGAACTGAATGAGGAGAAGTAAGTTGCCCACTTCTAGTAAGCGCAGTCCAGGAGACAAGGGAACCGGGAGTCTCCCAAACTCACCCATAGTCTCATAGCCCCGTGACCTAGACCCACAGTGGCCAACTGTCCTGAGTTGCTCGGGACAGAGGGATTTCCAAGGCAGTGGGATTTTCACTGCTGAAACGGGACAACTTGGGGTGGTTGGTTGCTTTTACCTGTGGAGGCAGGGAGGGTATCCTTACCAACCCAGTTGAGTTTGGGCCTAGTCCAGGTTTCTGATAAAAGGAAAATATATCCTTTTTTTCTTTTCCTTCTCTGGCCCTTTGCTAGTCAGGTTGTAAGATGCATGCATTCTTCTTTTGTCATTGCTCCTAAATGACACTTCACATCAAACGCTATTATTTGAAGTTTTGTGGGGGCTGGCCCTCAACTCCAAGCTCGTTTGGGTTGGGACGTCATTTCTGACGATGGGCAGGATCTCCAGGTTCGTCGCTGTCTTCCATTTTTTGGTCATGCCTTTGTTGTCCTCGTGATAATCTAGCAAGTCTGAGTCAACTTGGAAATGACTCTGCACAGGTCATGCGGGCCATGGGTCAAAGAGCCTGGGAGCCCTGTCTGAGTGTGGACCTGCTGAGGCTGGGGGCAGCCGGTGTCCTCCTATCCTGGGGATGAAGGACAGACTCAAGGGCCCCCCAATGTCCACTTTGGCACCTTACAACATTTTCTAGTGACCATCCTTGACTGCTAAGCCGTTTCGCCGCCAATGCCCAGCCCAGCCATTCTTCTCAGCCTTTCTCTTCTGCCATGTTTTGCCTCTGTGTCTCCATCTGCTCTTGCCTCCCATAAAACAGCCTTCGATCTCAGCTTCTCCCAAGGCCAATTTCACCGACCTTTCTGCTGGCAAGTGGAAATTAACTTCAGTTAATCAGTCAAAGAGATTATTTAGCTAAGAGGAAAATAGGCGAAGGTATTTCTAGTTAATTAATGAGAAAGAAGTTGAAAGTTTAAAGGAATCTCCTTGATTTTTAATTTTTGGTAACTGGGTAACTGGAATCAGTGTTGCCCCTGTAAGTGCTGACACCGACCCACAGGGGCTGGGTGAGGCCGAGACACCTGCATTGTCATTACCTCCACCCCCACCAGGTGATTCTGCTGCACCCTGAAGTCTGAGAAACGCCACCCTGACCTAAGGCAGGGACCCTTCTACAGTTCCGTAGTGCACTTGCAATCTCTTTGCCTTTCAGTTTTAAAACCAGCTGATTGGTGTGTTTATTGCTAGACATTTCTACAGGATTTGCTTGTTAACAGCTTAAGCTCAGCTTCTCCGTGACTGCATTCGACGTTGTCCTTCCAAACCCCCCTCACTTCTGTGTTTGCTATCCAGGGCGTGTGGCCTCACTGTCCACCCCATTGTTCTAAAAGCCTGAGTGACCTTCTCCCAGTCCCCATTTCCGCTGGCGTGGCCATCAAGCCTCAGCATCTTCCCTGGGTCTTAAGTCTCGCAGGTGGTTTGGATATTGTTAGTCGCTACAGTCTGGGCTTCCAGCATCCTTAGCTCTATCTTACGGTGCAGGTGGAAATGTGCACCGTCCTCCCCCACGGAAGCAATCTCCCGAGGCCTGGCTGTCTTCAGGGCTTTCTGGCTCCCCCACTCCTTCACCCTGTGCTCTGGCCATGACACAGACTCTCTTGACTCTATAGTTTCGCCTCTGTTTCCCCCTCAACCTGACTCCTCTAGTCAGAGAAACCGTATCCCTCTTTTGAGAGCATCCAGAGGGGTCACCTTTGTGAAGCCTTCTTTGGTTCTTCCAGAATATCACAAATTGCTCCTGTGCCTGCCATCACTTTCTCTGCCCCTCTGGACGTCGTGCGGCTGTGTATTGTTGTTGGTCTCACCATGCACTGGGTCGTGAGCTCCAGAGGGCAAGGGCGGTGCCCAGGCCCCGGTGTGTCTGCGTACGGGCTGCAGACTTCCTGCGTGCACCATGGACCTGCAGGGACGACAGTTGGCCGAGCGCATGAATGGCTTCCGTAACTGCGCTGCGACATGCCAGAGTCCTTGATCTCCTCCTTGAAAGGTATTGGGGGGTTTCCCTAGAAATTTCCACTTCAAAGCCATACAGAAAAAAAAATTAGAGCTAAATGAGCTAAATTGGGCAACACTGTTTACTTCCTAAAAAGATGCTTTGGTGTTCCTTCCTGCACCTGTGAGAAGCCTCCAGTTTGACCTTGACGTTCCCTGTCAAGCAACAGAGCAATTAGAGGCAGGGCCCAGGAGGGTGTGCAAGCAGCCCAGAGGGAGGGGGGATGGGAGCTGACCTCCAGGCTACACCCCCAGCCTGGGACAAGGGGCACCCCAACCTGTCTGGGTTGCCCAGACAGGCACCCTTTCCTAACTTGTCTGCCCGGAGGGGCTGTTTGTAATTCTTCCACCTGGAGGGTATGCCTTTTGTTAACTCATAGAAAGGCTTTGACTTGTCACTGTGTCCTCTAGAAGTGACCACACTTTCTTTTTGCTCCAAAAATCTCAGTGGGGGTGTGCCCTGGAGTGCTCCCTTGTGTGGGAATCCTGCCCTTAATCCTTGCTCCTGGCCATTGGCCTTTTCATAATGACCCTTTGTGGCAGGTAGGTCCTTGCCTCCTTCAAATGACCTTGAATAACACTGTCCTCTGCACTTTTTCTGGCTGCGGAGGAAGAGGCTTGACTGCTATGAGTCCGGGGTCTTGGAGCCATTTTAGACCAAGGCAGGAAAAGTAAACAGACGGGTGAGGTAGCTGCCCTTGAATTCTCACTGCCATTATTCACCCATTACTGGTGGCCAGTTGATGAAGCATTTAGCACTTGGATTTGCAATTTGTCAACTGATTAAACAATAGGCCTTTACTGAGCAACTCCCACGGGGCCCATGTCCTTATGCCTATTTTACAGAGGGAGAAACTGAGTTACGACAAAGAAATTACATTCAACCCAGAACCAAATACGACTGGGGCTGCCAGACGGGTGCTTTTTTGTGCTGAATCACGGGGCCGTATTGCTGCCCAGGGCAAGGGAGCAAATCTCCTGTGGTTGGGGGATTTTTACTGCTCCCTTTTCAGACTTACTCACCTCCCACCCATCTCAGTCCCTGCCTGGCCACCCCTGCATGTCCTGCAAACACCGAAAACCGCTGTCCTTTCCTCAGCCATTATTTAGCAGTCGGGAAGCGTGTGTCCTGACGTATGAGCTGCCACCAGGGAGGGGGCCCCAATAAACAGTCTCCATTCACCAGGCCGCGGCCGCCAGCTCCCTCACGGGTGTCACATGGGGCCCCATGAAAAGAGCAGGGGGTGTCCGCCAGGGAGGCCCGTCCAGGGGCTTTCTTCCCCGCGGCGCTGTTCCCTGGGCTTGCCAAGTCCCACGAGTCAGCAAACTGGAGACGCGTTTTCAAAGCAAGGCCTTCGCCCTCCTTGGCAGGCTCCTCAAAGCCTGCCTCGCTCTTGCTGTGCCTGGGAGATCCTGTCAAAGGCTCTTTTTGTTCTCTCGCCTCACTGGGGACATCCTCGGAACGGCTGCTCGAGAAGCACAGGCAGGGTGTGAGCCGGAGGACACCGAGGCAGGGCCACGTGGGTGGGCGACAGCGGCGAGCAGGGCCGGGCGGCAGAAACCCGGAGCGGGGCGGCATGAAAGGCGCTGGAAGACAGACAGGGAGACTATTCGCCAGAACTGTGTTTAAGATTTGAGAAACGCTGCCCAATAGTTTCTCTGGGAAGTTGGAGGCAGAGAGCACTTAACCTTTTTTTTTTTGTTGTTTTTATTTTTATAGTTGCATTGCTGGGTTTGCTGCACAAATAACACCTCATCTGCGGTGACGGGGCCCTTGGGAATAGACAAAAAGAGAAATGGCTTTGGGATTTAGTGACCTCAAGACATAGTTTCCTTTAAACATTTATTTCTGGACCTCAACTTTTACAGAAAGGTGGGTTTGTCATCTACTCTGAAGCGAAGGCCATCTGAGGCACGTGGCGGCATCAGTGGTACCAGCGTCCGGCTTAGGCATCGTGGGCAATGGCCCGGAAAATGTTATCGACCACAAAGACCATCTACACGGAGCTCCGGCACCATAAAGCAACGCCACAGTCCGTCCCACCCTGGTCGCTGGCAAACATTGTTAATTGAAATCTTTTAATAGCACGAAAGCACTCTAATTCAATTATATTCATCTCTTGAAATATCCCGATTTAGCCTTCCTATTTGTAAAACCTAATCATCCAATACTGAACTAGCAGAAGATTTGTACGTTTTCTCTAAAGGATAAAAAACGAATGCCATTCGGAACCAATGAAAGGTGAATTAACAAATTATTCTCTAAGTAGGGCAAGAATGTTAGAATGTTGAAGAAAAAAAAAAAAGAATGATTTTTCTCTTGAAAATTCTTAGTAAGCCAAAAAAAAAAAAGAATCAACAAACCAAACAAAACAATAACCAAACATCTCTCCTGTGTGGTGCTTAGACCAGTTTGTCCAAAGTTTATGACCTAACTTCTTCCCTGCTGTTTGAATGGATTTCATTATCTTTCAAATATGCCATTTCCAAGGAAGGTCTGAATCGGTTTGCTTTTGCAGGGCATTTACAAAGCCGCCTATCGAACTGGTTCACAAGCAAAACAGAGGCCCTGGAAAGACAATATCCCTTCCTTCCTGAGGCAGATATTTCAGGATTGGGGAAGCAGAGTTTCCTGTGTTCTCACAAGGGGCTGAGATAAAGAAACCCAGGGCAGTTTCAGAAGGAATTCGGCCTGGAACGAGCAGGAGGCAGTTGTTTCCAGGTGCGGGGGCCCATTCTACAGTGAGTGGCCTGCGTGGCCCCAGACTGTGTGGACAGGACGTGACGTGGCCTGGGCTTTGGAGCTGGCAGAGTTTTCTCGAAGTCCGATGTCAAGGAGCAGGTATGCAGGTATTTCGCTGGAAAGGTCAGCGCTTCCCTTCCTCCCCCCACCTCCTGCCTCAAGTGCCCCCCACCCCAGGCCTGACTTTAATTATCAATCAGTACAGTTGTGCCTTCCCTCTGTCTTCCCTCCTCTATACCACGAACATCAGAAATCTCAGTGCCCCCGGGAATGTTTATTTAATCTACATTTTGTTTTCCCCTTGTTTCCGTGTTCAGCAAAGGGTGAAACAGAGAAGTCGGTAAAATTTGCCTTTAGTGTATTTCCCCATCTTTCATCCAATTTCCCTTTTTGTGTTTTCCCGCCCCCTTCGTCTTCACTGTCCCTCATCCTAGGAGTCCCTATTGCACTGAGTAAAAGTCGCTGACACATTGAATTCATCCAGAGACACTGGTGTCTGACAGCTGTCGCCTCCTTAGGATTTTTACTGCATTCAAAAGAAGTTTATGAAAGAAAAAAATCTTATCAAATGTAAAAATAATAACAGTGATGATAAAGATATAGCCATAAGGAAGGAAAACTCCAATAACATGATAACAAAAAGTGTATGTTGATAGGGAGGCCAGGAGCAGGTGGAAAGGAAATGGGAGAAATTACAAGATCATTAATTTTCTCATCTTCCTTAGTTGGGAGAAAATAGATACCATTTGATTTCTGAAATGAATTGAGAAATAGAAGATTAAGTATCTTATTTTAAAATTGAAAAGGTAACAACTATTAGTACTAAAATTCAGATCATACAGTAAAAGAAAATGAAGGAAACATAAATGAAACATTAAAAATGAAAAAACTATTTAAGATGATAGAATTGGGACAAAAGTGTTATAATGATAAATGTAAATGAGATCAACTCATTTATTAAAAGAAAAACTCATAGAATGGATAAAAAAGATCTAAATGAGACTATGTATTTTCTTTAAAAAAAAAAAAAATCTAAAGCAAGTGACTCAGGATCAGAGACAGTGCTTAAACACCCAGAAATATCTCTCTAATGGTGGAATTCCAGGCACTGTGGCATTTGGGAGGGGTAGATATTTTTGGACTAAGTTTCCCCAGCCTCTAAAATCAGGCCATGTGGTTGCCAGCTCCTAAGACCAGCCCTGTGTGCCTCAGCGTTTGTTCTAGATTGCTGAGCTTCCAAAGGACAGGGGCTGGGACTACTTTGTTTAATTCCAGGCATTTCAGAGAAGGACCATGCAAAGACATGCTTTTTGGCATTGAAGGGACAGAGAAGGGGGCGTTAGAAATGCTTCCTTGCCCAGCCCTTAGGTACAGTGTTATTGGTGGAGACGCCTCTCAGGAAGTAGTGGCAACTACTCTGGGCCTGGAGTGTGCTATCTGATATCTCCAAGCATTTGCACTTAATGAGTCAGGGCTTAATTTATTAGGATTCCCCTATGTGTCATGATTTCTGAGAGGCAAAGTCAGACAGACCTAGGTTAGAATACCAGCGTCTCCACTTCCTGGCTGTATGACCTGGGGGAAATTACCCAAACTCTCTGACCCTCAGTCATCTCATCTGTACCATATGTTCATGTGTTTATTGATTTTTTCATTCGGTAATTATTTGTTAAAAGCTTACTATGGGGCGGTCTCTATCCTGGATGCTGGGTATACACAGTCTCTGCTTTCAAGTTTATATTCTAATAAAATAAATAACAACAACAGTCAACAAATGAATTCCTAAGATGCCAGGTAGGATAAGTGATACGAAAACAGACCAAATGGGGTGATGGAGTAGAGAGTGATTGCGGTATGTGTGTGTGCGAGACAGAGTGTGGGTGAGGTGTGTGCATGTGTGCGTAGACAGGGTGGCCAAGGGAAGTCTGCCGGAGTGAACTGACTGAGCTGTGTGGACACCTGGGAAAGCTCTTCCCTGCAGAGGAGATGCCAGGTGCAAAGACCCTAATAGAGAAGGGCTGGAGTGTGATGACCAGAGAAAGCAGTAGGATTTGAGGACAGAGCTGCCTGGGTGCCACATAGATTTCTCCAGACCATGGTAGTAAGGACTTGGGATTCTGTCTGGAGGTAGCTCAGAAACCACTGAAGGGTTTTGAACAGAGCAGTGATGCAACCTACCTTCTATTTATACAGGATTAGTCTAGCTTCTGAGTTGAGAATATATTATGGTGGGGTCTTGGACCAGAATGTAGCAGTGGAGGTGACAGGAAATGTTGGCTCTGAATCAGCTTTAAAGGTAGAATTGACCAGACTTCTGATGTGTTGAATGTGGGGTGAGAAAGAAAGAAAGAAGTCAAGCATGACACCAGGTTTTTTGGTCTGAGCAACTGCAAGGATGGAGCTGGGGAAGAAGGGGATGGAGGGGTCACAGTTCTGTGTTAGCCACACAAAACGCCGTTAGGTAGGTAAGTGGAGATGTTAGGCTGGAAGTTGGAAATAAAAGACTGGGATTCAGAGAGTGAAGTCAGGGAGGAGATATAAATTTGGGCAGAGTAATTGCAACTTTGGGACTGGGAGACATTCTATGGCGGGTGCCTGTAGGTAGAGAAGAGACCTGAGCCAGGGCCACGCCAACATTTGGGGGGCAGGGAGAAGAGGGGGAGCTGGCACAAGAGCCAGTAGCCCATTGGGTGGGAGGAAGGGCAAGATAAGGTGGTAATGGGGAAGCCAAGTGGAGAAAGTTTAAGGACGGAGTCTGCAGCTGTGCCAAGGGTCGCTGGTAGTCAAATGAGGTGAGGACCAACACAGAATATTGTGAGTTCGAATAAAATAACGTTTGTAAAGCAGTTAGCACATAAAGCAAATGCCCAACAATGGTAGCTCCTGGAAGTTGACTGGTGCCTCAAGTTTAGTAGTCAGACATGCCTTCCTTTGGGTGAAGAAGCCTGTCGAGGGGTGGGAGGGACTCTCGCTCTGATCGAGGGCAGGGTGAGAGATGTATATGTTGGCTGTGAGCAGTGACAAAGATTCTTGCTTGGCCAAACTTTAGTCAGGCTGCTTAACCTTTTCCTAGGCCCGTGTGTGCACTTCCTTGTAAAATCCAGTTTTAGCCAAGAGCCCTGCAGCGTCAGTTTAGCAAGAACCCCATCCTTGCTATCTGATTGCCCTCAATATCTGATCAGGTTCCTCATCCTCCTCCACCACGGGGTGATGTCTGGTCCCTGTGGCCTGTCTTCAGCAAGAATCCTGTTAGGTCGGTTTAGCCAGAATCCCCCTTTCCTCTGATGTTTCCTCCTGGTAATTTTCCATCCGCTGACCCCCATCCTGCTGCTTGGCTGTAAATTCCCACTTGCCCTTGCTGTGTTAGGAGCTGCCAATCTCTCTGCCCCGCCGCAAGGCCCTGTTGTAGTGGTCCTTATTCCTGTCACGATGGTCCTGAGTAAAGTCCGCCTTGCCGTGCTTTAACAGGCATCCTTGAACAAGTTTGTCTGTAACAGTAGCAGGAGAGGTGGCCACAGAGGAAGGAAGGGGCAGAGGAAGGTGGGGAGGGCTTCTGAAGGTAAGTTTCCGTGTTGTAAGTTCCCCAAGACCTGCTGTTAGCATTACAGTCCGCACCGGAGAGGTAGTAGTCAAACCCCGATGTTTGCTTATCTTTGCTGCTTCTGGATGGTTCTGTGCCTGTTGAGATTTGGCAGAGCCTTTGGGCTTATAGCGAGCCACCGCATCTGATTGCTGCGTGTCCTGGTTGGGCTGTGGCATCTTCCCAAGCACTGGAGATCTAGCCCTTGGGGACATTCTTCTGGATTGACCAAAGCATTCTTTTCTGGGCTGGGATAACAACCTCAGAGCCTTCTCAACGCAGGTCTTCAGGAAGTCCCAAAAACTGCCCACAGCAGATGCAAGATGCAGTAGGGTGCAGTGGTTATCGGCGTAACCGGATAGTCTGGGTGCATGAACCTGCTCTGCCATTTGCTACCCAGGAGGCCGTAGTGATTCGCTTAATCTTCCTGTGTCTGTTTCCTCATCTGAAAAATAGGGATGATAACAGGCCTTATCTCACAAGGTTGCTGTCATAATATATGCAAAGCACTCAGAATAGTGCCCGATGCACAGCAGGTGCTCAGTGCACACTGGCTACTGTTTTTATCCAGCGTTGGTCTCTTTTCACGTATTATAGCCTTCCAGATAGAGGGACTGGAAGATACTGAAGGCAAAGTCCCCACATGTACTGTTCAAATCATCACCGAAGTTAATCTCTTATGAGAGGAGGTATTAGGGAGGTGACCCTATAGTGGGAGGGTCAAGCATCTAGGTACTTTTCCAATTAATCTAGAAGGCTCCTTCTCCCCACCCCCACCTCTTCAGGCTCTTCATTGGTCATGCTGTTCTTCTGCTTTTACAGAGCAGCACTAGTCTTTAAACCTGGACCTTCAGGCTAGGAAAAGCCTTTGCAATCAGTGCAATTTCATCTGCAGATGTCCCAGGGACGTGGGGGCCACTTGGCCTGTGTGTCTCCAGGATGGTGGCTGTGGAGCTTTCAGTGGCGTCACTGCTTCTCCCTCTCCCCGTGATGCTGTGGTCAGCCCCTGGGCCCCACCACTTCCTGCTCGGTGATTGAGAAGCCCCAACCGAGTGCACCCCTAAGTGAGGGCGCAGACCGGCCAAATCCATCCCGGCCATCGTGGGGCACCTGATGCTGCAGTCACCCGGCCCTCACGCGCTCCTCCAACACTGAAACTGAAAGGGACCAATTTGGAGAAACTAAGTGGTGTCGTTGGGCTGGCAGTGTGGAGTGCTGGTTAAGCTCCGTGGAGCCAGAAGACCTGGGTTCAAATGCCAGCCCCGTCACTTTCCAACTGGATCTTGTTGGATACGTTACTTAGTTCCTTTGAGACTCTGACACTGCCAAGGTGAGGTGGAACCAATCACGGTGTTAACTTTACTGAGTGATTCAGGGTTAAAAGGAATAACACTATGTGGCATTCAGCATAGTGCCTGGCACACGGCAGGTGCTTGGTAAACATTCGTTCGCTGGTGGCAAAATGGCAAAGCAGGCGCTGTGTGTGCTCCATTTCCTCCCACTTCCTCCTCCAGCTTTAGAACCTTCTCCTGCACCTCCTCTCCCCTGCCCCAGCTTGGCAGGGGCCGGGCCTTTGTTCCTTTAGTGTTAAAAAATGATCACATGGAACTCTTGTTTAAAATGCAAACTCCTGTCTATGGCTGTACCACCCTGAATGAGCCCAATCTCGTCAGCTCTCAGAAGCTAAGCAGGCTTGGGCCTGGCTGGTACTTGGACGGGAGAGCGACTGCGAGTACCTGATGCCGTAGGCTTTTAAAAATAAATAAATACAATACAAGGCAGACTCTTGGGCCCCAAGCCCTAAGATTCATTTAGTTGGTCTAGGGGTCCTGCACTGTTAAGAAAGCATTCCCTGTGACTCTGTTCTGGAACTCTGAGGGCTGTGCTTCCGGAAACATTTCTCTAAGGAGTTACTCAGAATTTAAGGACCCTTCCCACCTTTCCATTTCAGTAAGGACTCAAAAAAAAAAAAAAAAGCAATTCAAACCCAATAAATCTTTAAAATTAGTTCTGCGGGAGGATTGCTTGAGGCCAGGAGTTCGAGACAAGCCTGGGCAACATAGCAAGACCCTGTCTCTAAAAAAAAAAAAATTTTCACCAGGCGTGGTGGTGCACACCTGTAGTCTCATTACTCGGAAGGCTGAGGTGGGAGGATTCCTTGAGCCCAGGAGTTTGGGTTACAATGACCTATGATCACATTGCTGTGCTGTAGCCCTGGCGACAGAGCAACACCCCTCTCAAAAAAAAAAAAAAAAAATCCCTCTGTGACTATATTCCCACATCATAGGAAATCACTCAGTTCTCTGCTGACTCTGTTTCCCTCCCTGCCCCATCTCCTCCCTGTGCGCTGCACTTTTGGTCCTGCTTCGGCCCAGGCCCCCAACCCGGATGGATACAGGCATCTCAGACTCCATGGGTGCAGAACACCTCGGAGTCTCAACCCCTGGGTGTCCTCTGTCTCCCTCTCTGCAGTCAGCAGCACCCTCCGCCCGGTTGCTCAGGCCTGGTCCCAGCGGCTCCTTGTTCCTCCTCCTCCCCTCTCCCCCGACATGCAGTGGTCTAGCAGGTCTCACTGGCTCTGCCCTCATGGCGTTGCCCAAATAGGGCCCCCAGCTGCAGCCACGCTCGCCCAGACTTCTTTACCTCACAACCTCTCAACTGGCCACCCTGCTTGCATCCTCGGCCCCCGGGATGCACTTTTAAACACTTCAGATCATGTCAGTGCCTTGCTGAAAGCTCCTTCCACCCGAAACACAGACGCAGAGGCCGGCGCACTCACCCAAACCCAGGCCTCTGCCCCAGCCCCTCCCGGCCTCTGCACTCCCTGCACTGCGCTGTCCCCACGCGGGACGCTTGCTCTTGGTCACCGGGTCTACAATGACTTGCCTCCAGATCCTCTCACCACCGGCTCCTCCTGGCTGTTCAGCGGAGAGATGAGAGAATCAGCAGAGACCCCGCTCCCTCCGACCCGTGGGGTGTGTTCAGCTTGCTCCTTCATCCTCGCCTGTCATTTGCCTCCTCCTCCTCAGACCAAGGACCTTGCCGGGTTCCAAACTGAGCTGGGAGAATTGGTCTATCACACGAAGACTTCCAAATACAATTCTTGTAAAGACTAAGTTTTCTCTTCCTGGAGGCGGCATGGAGGCTCCATGCCGTTGGCGCCGCAGAGGACTGAGTTGGAGGGAATCTTTGTGAGCTGAGTGTGGTCTGTGACCAGCGCTCCCTTCGTCCACGGGGAGAAGGGTTTGTGCCAGTGAGCAGCAGGCCACTGAAGTCAGTTCCATTTGGAATACTGATTCACAGTCCTCGCTCAAGAAGTCAGAGTTGGCCTCTGCTTTAGTACGGACTCATCCGACAACCTTCCTTCCTGGATTCCAGAAAGATGTGGACTAGCTCTAAAGGCCGGAAGGGTCCCTTGACACATCTAGCCTGTGCTAACAATTTCTCTTGTAAGTCGAGATAAAATGGAGCTTTTTGCTTTGCAGATGTGAGGCCCAGCGAGGTGGATTGACCTGCCTGGGGTCATGTCCTTGATAGCTCAGTTCCTACCCTTCTCGGCCCAGGCCCTCTCCACCCCGTCAGCTGGGCTCTGGCCTCACAGATGTCTCCTTCCTTGGGCTGGGGTCTAGCAGCACACCCACCTACTGCTAGGACTCAGCTGTCTGGAAGGAACAAGGCTCAGCCCACCCAGGACCGCCCCTGGCCTGCATCAGGGCTGGATCTCCCAGGGAGGGGCAGCTGGAATCATGGGGTGAGAGGAAGAAGAGGGAGAGGGAAAGAGGAAGGGAGGAGAGGACCAGAGGGGAGAAGGATGCTAGAAGAAAGTGCCGTGGGGGTAGAGGCTGGGAGACAGAGGTCTCAGGGAGAGAGCAGCTGGAATTCCAATGTAAAATCCAAAGGCACAATCTGCCTTTGAATGGCGAACACTTTGGCAGGAGTCTAGCTGGTGAAGATCTAAGATAGTAACTGCCAGCCTCTTAACATTTTAGACTGAGTTCCTCTGCTCTCTTATCTTCTCAGTTTCACAGCAAACAATGGGCTATTGACTAAGCTCTCAGAGCTGTGGGTGTTCTCAGGGGGAGGCTGGCCGAAACCCCAGCATCTCAGGCTTTTGCTCCCAAGTCGGCTCCATCTATCAGAAATGTGAAACCCCGGAGTTTTCCTCCTCCTCACTTCTCTCTGCCTTGAGGCGCAGGCAGCTGGAGAAGAGAACCTTGGGCACGGGGAATGTGTGCGTGTGGGTGTGAGTGGGTGTGCATGCACTTGGACATGAGTGTGTGCCTGCACGTGAATGTGCAAAGTAGTATGCGTGAGTGTGTGTGTGCACGAGTGTTTGCCTGTGTGTGTGAGTACACGTCTGTGTGCACATGTGAGTATTTGCGTGTGCTGGCAGTGAGGGTGTGGCAGAGGAGGACAGGTGCATCTACACCTGGTGCGTGAAGTCAGCACTTCCCGTAGGCTCTCCTTTCCTGGGGAAGGGCTGCACTGACATGAAGCAGTGAGGGCTGGGACATGAGAAGCCTTATCAACAAGTCCTCCCTTGGAGGGGCAAGAAAAAGCACCGGGGTCCTCTTCTTCCCACATTGTTGGGTAAGCCAAGGAGCATCGCGGAGAGATGCAAAGGGAAGAGGGCCCCTGCCCCTTGCAATGGTCGCTAGTCCCCATTGCTATGGACGTTGTACGGTGCAAGTTGGCTGGATGCATGCCGCAGAGAGTAAATAAAGGAGCGATCCGAGGACCTAAATCCTTATCCTGCAGACTAGTTTTAAATGCTTCTAGAATCTAAAAACCTCATCAGATTAAGATTTTTCACCCTAATGGTGTTGCCGTTATTGAGAATTTACTGTATGCTCTACTTAGTATTAAAGGTTGAACATACACGATCTCCTTTATTCCTCACAATAGTATTATGATGTAGGTTTATTTCATACAGGAGAAAACAGAGACATAGAGGGGTTAAGTCACTTGCTCCAGGTCATAGAAGTAATAAATGATCGGATTCCACTCCAGTTCTGTCTGCCTCAGGGGGGCCAGCAAGTTTCCTCCATGGGCTGTGGGAACGGTACATAGTTTCCGTGTAAAGAAACTAATCCAGGAGGTCAAACCCAGAGAAGGAAAATGTGCTTAGTAGAGAGCGAGCAGACTTACTCTGGGTGTCTGCAGAAGATAAACCTGGGAACTGACAGGTAGGGGCCATTGAGAGGCAAGACTTTCTGACCACTGGGTGGTCTGAGAGTGGATGCACTTAATACATATTAACCGTTTTATTTTATTTTATGTTCTTAAGATTCAGGGTCAGCTGCCCTTACGTAAGCCTGTCTCTGGGATGCATTTGCTGCCTGTCTTCTAATCACCTATTTATGCACCTGTCTTCCCAACCAGATGATGATGGTGTCTTATTCCTTTCTGCATTCCCAGAATCCTAGCCCACTGCCTGGAACATTGAAAAAAGAGTCCCTAAGTGTTTCTGGAAGGAAGGGGTGATAACCAGAGATGCCAGCTCCTGCTTACAGACTGAGGCATGTGCTCAGGTTGGGGGACAGTGGCCCTCATGGCAGAGCTTGTCTTTGTAGAAGGCTGACAGGGCCAGGCCCCCACGCTTACGCAAGGCCCTCCAGCTCATGTTCACTGCCAGTCTCTGACCCGGGACCTGGACATCACGCGTGGGTGAGGATGCGGCCTGTGAGAGGAGTTCTGTACTGTACTCTAGTGAGGACGTCTCTTTGAAGGACGTTTCAGTCCTCAGTTCCATGAAGCTGTGGGGTGTCCAAGCACATGGCTCCCGTGGTGAGGAAGGCAGCAAGAGCCCTGAGGTCACCTGGCCTGCCCAGCTCCAGGTACCATCTGGGATGAGTCCCCACCCGAGGAGATGCGGCTGTTGGCAGTCATCTGAAATCACAGTAGGAGTACTACGTGCAGTTCCGAAGATCAAACAGTTTGATGCTCAGAGCTTCCTCACCCCGGTTCCCCTGACATTTGCTGTTCTAAGGGGAAATAGCTGAGAGTCAACTGGGGGCCTTGATGTCTGCATGTTTATGGGGTGACACGGGTGTGCGTATCACTGGGTTTTCAATTAGAAGACAAAAAGGCAAACTAGATCCTTGTGTCTCTTGTACCCAGATCCTGGGGATGGAATGTATTTGGGAATGTGTAGGGGGTGGTGTGTGCTTATTCCCATCCGGGCCACAAGGCAAAGTCTGCCTCTGCTTGTCTCCCGCACGCGTGCATTTGCATGGGTAGCACCACGTCAGAGTGTGCCTGGGCAGATTTCTGCCTTCTCCCAAGATGGAGAAACAGAAACTGGGTTTACTCTCTCACCTAAAACTGCTAAAGCACCAGATGCGATATCAGCAAGACACTGGACACCAGACATGAGAAACAGTGATCCCTGTGAGAGGTGAGCCCTGGGATTGCCCTGGCTTGCTGCCCAGAGAGCGTGTCCAGACCACAGTGCAGCAAAGGGGAATGTAGGAGTTCCCAGGCTGAGGAAATGGGACTGAACGTCCAGGGGGAGCAAGTTCACAGGGCAGAGTTCACAGGACAGAGTGCTCGAGAGGAGATAATTGCAAATAGAAAGAACGTGGTGGTCTGAGGAGACCCCCCTCTTGTGGATTTAGTAGAGTACTGCTCAGCACCTGTGTGTGAGGAGTCTACACAGGCCAGGGAAAGAAGCACATGGAAGGATGAGAGGAACAGTGCCCAGCACTCACACAGGGCTGGGAATAGTGCCTGTTGTCCCCAGGCAGACTGGAAATTCTCATAACATACGGGCCATTGGGTAGAGCACACAGAAGGCTCTTGCCTTGGCCATCATCCAAATTAATAGCATCTTCTCTTTGAAAGACACTGTTCAGAGAATGAGAAGACAAGCCACAGACTGGGAGAAAATATTTGCAAAGCATACGTTTAATGAAGGACTTGTATGGGAATATGTAAAGAACTCTCAAACTCAATATTAAGAAAACAAACAACCGTGTTCAAAAAATGGGCACAAGATTTTAACAGATACTTCACTAAAGAAGATGCTCAACATCATTAATCATGCAGGTAATGCAAATAAAACCACAACGAGGTGCCACTGCACTCCCGTTAGAATGGCTAAAATCATGAAGACTGATCATAGCAGGTGTTGGCAAAGATGTGGACAAATTGGAGCTCTCATCCCCTGCTGGAGGAAGTATAGAACGGCACAACCACTTTGGAAAATAGTCTGGCAGTTTCTTCAACAGTTAAGCATACACTTACCACTGGGTCCAGCACTTCTACTCCTAGGTATTTATCCAAGAAAAATGAAAGTGTGTGTCCTAGGGCTGGTATAAAATAAATACCACAAACCAGGGGCTTAAATCAGCAGAAATATATTGTCTCACATTTCTGGAGGCTTGACGTCTGAGATCACGGTGTCACCTGGGCCATGCTCCGTCTGACACCTGTGGGGGAGACTCCTTTCTTGTTCCTTCCAAGCTCCTGGTGGTTTGCTGGCCATCTTTGGCTTCCTGGGTTGACAGACGCCTCACTCCAATCTCTGCCTTCACTGTCACTTGGCATTCTCCCTGTGTGTCCCTGACTTCACATGGTCGTCTTCTTATAAGGACACCAGTCATACTGGATTAGGAGCTCTCTCTACTCCAGTATGACCTCATCTTAACTATGTCTGTAATGACCTTTCCAAATAAGGTCACATTATGAGATAGTAGGGATTAGGACTTCAACATACCCTTTACTGAGGGACACAGTTCAACCCATAACACTGTGTGAAGAAATGAACATGAATATTTATTTGTAACAGCTTTATTTATAATAGCCCAAAACGGAAAACAACCCAAATGGCCATCAGTGGGCAAATGGATAAACAAATTGTAGTATATATCTACATTAGAATACTACTCAACAATAAAAGAAATAAACTATTAACGTGTACAAAACATGGATAAACCTTAACATAGTTATGCTGATTGAAATAAGCCAACCAAAAAGAGTACATATGGTATTATATGATTCCATGTATATGAAATTCCAGAAGACGCAAGCTAATCCATGGTGATTAACAGCAGATAGTGGTTACCTGGGGACGGTGGGCAAAGGTGGGATGGAGGTATATACACTTGACTGTGTTGATGTTTCATGGATATATACCATCCCAGCTTCCTATTGCTGCTATGACAAATTATCACAAATTTAGTGGCTTAAAGCAACACGAATTTATTCTCATGTAGTTCTGGAGGTAAGAAATACAAAATGAGTCTTGGGCTAAAATCAAGGTGTCAGCAGAGCTGGTTCCTATGAAGGCTCTGTGGGAGAATCTGTTTTCTCGCCTCTTACAGCTTCCAGAGGCTGCCCATGTCCCTTGGTTCACAGCTGTGTGACGTCCGTCTCTGCATCCGTGGCCACCTCATGTTCTAATTTTGACCCTCCTGTTTTCCCCTTGTGGCTGGGCCCTCCGGAATAATCCAGGCTACTCTCCCTTCTCAAGATCTTAACTTAACCACATCTGCAAAGCCCCTTTTATCATGTAAGGTGATACATTCACAGGTTAGATGTGGACATCTTTGGTGGGGCCATTATTCACATGCACATTTGTTAAAGCCTTTTAATTATATACGTTAATATATATTGTTTATTGTATATCAATTATACAGCAGTAACTGCTAAAAAAAAAACAAACCCTGAGCCTAATAATTTTGATCAAAAAAATACAGCCGGGGCCAGGCGCAGTGGCTCATGCCTATAATCCTAGCACTCTGGGAGGCTGAGGCGGGTGGATTGCTCAAGGTCAGGAGTTCGAGACCAGCCTGAGCAAGAGTGAGACCCTGTCTCTACTAAAAAATAGAAAGAAATGATCTGGACAACTAAAAATATATATAGAGAAAAAATTAGCCGGGCATGATGGCGCACGCCTGTAGTCCCAGCTACTCGGGAGGCTGAGGCAGAAGGATCGCCTGAGCCCAGGAGTTTGAGGTTGCTGTGAGCCAAGCTGATGCCACGGCACTCTACTCGGGGCAACAGAGTGAGACTCTGTCTCAAAAAAAAAAAAAATATAGCCGGGCTCTGCCTGCCATGTTTTGTCAGCTTGCCAAGGGTCTTTGGAGTCTTCCCAGTCATTGCGGAGATGAACAAAGATTGTTCCAGAAAATCAGGCCTCCTCTGGGGGGATGTGCCTCAGCTTCCGGCACATGACTTTTCAAGCCTGGCTGAGTTGGCATCCCCAGGGCGCCGCGGAGGGTGCAGACGAGGGCGTGTGTGCAGATGGCCTCCTGTCTCTGTGCTGAGGAAGCGGGAACCCTGAGCTGAACCCCTGCTGGACAGGCGTGATGGCCAGGGAAGGGTAGCCTGTGTGTGCCGTGCCTGGCAAACTGGGCCATTAAGATTTTGCTCCAGTTTACTTTTTTTGTTATATAACTGATTTATTCATTTTATTTCATTTCATTTTATTTTAGTGTGGTAAAAACACTTAAAATGAGATCTGCCCTGTTAAATTTTGAAGTGTGCAATGCATATGGTTAAGTGTAGGTGCTGTGGTACAGCAGAGCTCTAGAACTTACTCATCCTGCTGAACCGAAACTTGGTGCCTGTTGATTAGCGACTCCCCATTTCCAATTGGCTTTTCCTGCCTCACATCCTGCTTCCCCTGGGCCACTAATTACGTGACATTGGACTCAGAGGGGTTGCAGAAATTGCTCATGATTTTATCATGAGGAAGAGAAGAACCCTTGTTCTTCTCAGTATCTCAGCTTGTTGGCTCCAAACCCTGTGATCGCCTCCCACTGTGTCCACGGGGAGTTGGGAGCTGATGACAGGAGAGCCTTTTGGGTCTTTCCGCTGCACTACAGGTGGAGGTCACCTCCTCCCCTGATGACTCCTGTAGGCAGCCTGGGCCTCAGAGACACCTCTGCCCCTCGCCGCTCTGTACAGCCCACTTTATCCCTGGGCGAGAGACACTGAGTCTTCTATCAGAGTGCGCAAGTCCACACGCAGCAGAGATTGAAAATCAACCTACCTGCCTGCCTTCCTTCCCTTTTTTGTTGCTGTTTTATCATTTTTCCTTGTCACGGACATATTGTTGTGAACCACACTTGCTGTCTAGGTGTCTAATCACCTGGATGGCAATGAGGAAGGGTCTTTTACTCTGATGTCCGCGTGGCTACAGAAGCTGCGAAGTGAGTTCGTGGTTCCACCCTGCTGAGTGGACTGTGCCCTCAGCCCTGAGCAGAAAGTCCTTTGCCCTCCGATGGAATAAATTGGCTTATATCCACCCTGCACTGATAGTTTTCAGGAGATGAGGGGGTCCTGCTTGGTTCTTGTACCAGAATCTGTTCACCGTGCACACACATTTTCTTTCCAGCTCACACCTGGGATTCGAACATCCCCTAAGGCTGGGCAGCGCGTTAAGGACTAAGGTTCCTGTTTGAGAGAAGAGCCGCTTTCCACCCCTTCTCCTGAGGGACCATCCTGGCTGCAGCTGCAGCTCTGCTCTTGGATGCTCTGTGGCTGACAATAACTTTCTTGCTCTCCGGCAGGCTCAGAGCAGTGTGTGTGTGTGTGTGTGTGTGTGTGTGTGTGTGTGTGTGTGTGCACTCACTCACTAGCTGGAAAGCTAAGGTTAATGAGTAGAATGACAAGATCCCCAAAGTCAAGGAAGGGCTCCTTCTCTCACCCCAATCTGCCTGAGCAAGGGGCTCCCAGACCCTGGTAGCCACAAGGAGACCAGCTGTGCGTGTCTTGTGGCCCCTGTGTTGACTGTCCTCTGCACCCTCCTTAGGGACAGTGAGACTCTGTATTGGGTTATGCATGAGATGTATACACTATGTACTTATGTGTGCATGGAAGGAAGGAATTTTGGCATGAAAATCGTTTTTTATTGGCAGAGACAGCACTTCTGCTAGAGGAGATAGTGGAATTTGCCAAACTAAGCCTCCAGAAGAAAATATAACAGAGAGTGTGAAAGAAATCCATGTTCAAACATTGGCAAGTGTGAAACATTCAAGAATTTTTGTGCGAACATCATATTGTCAGAGCAAAATTAAATTAAGCCGGTCTCTGGCAAGTGTTCGGAATGAAGGCAGAATTGGAGCGAGCCGATGGACTGCTTGGACATTTTTACAAGAAGCCAGACAGAGCGCAATCGGGGGAAAACCAGGAATCCCAGGGGCTGGGTCCTTTTCTTTAGCTAATCAATGCACAGGAACATAACTGCTTTGTGTCCCAAGGGCCAAGGAGACACCAGAAAAAGAACTGAAACTTTCTTCCCCTCCACAACTCAATCACAGACAGAGAAGGAATTAAGTTCATTTCAAAATATTTGTTGAGCATCCTCAGAATGTTTGTTGAGCGAACTGCTGTTCCAGGCACCAAAGGAGGTCCCAGGCCCTTCTTAGAGTCTTCACTCCACAGGCTGAAATTCAAACGATTAGAATAAAAGGCAACTCGAAGCAAATGCCCTGCTGGAGATATAAGCAAAGTGCCGAGAAACGTGGGGATAAATTCTCATAGTTCCCTGTCGTTGGGGAAGGAGAAGGTTAGGCATAGTCTTCTCACAGAAGAGAAGCAGGCATTCGAATGGGGTATTGAAATATCTAGAATCTTGAGAGGAGTGGAAGGGGAGGGATGGAATTGAATGCAAAAGGATTCAAACCACGAAACAGAGACCTCACAGGCTCCCTGCTCCCTTCCTGGGTTCCGTTCAGTGGCCTGGTCGGGGAAGAGCGTGGTCTCGAGGATGTGCCAGAGGGGCCTGAACCCTCCTGGAGGGCTGCAGCCCAGCTCCGGGCTCCTGTGGGGAAGCCCCTTTCCTGCCCAGCGAGGACTCAGCCAGGACTCTGCTCTCTTCCGCAGCGTGGCATTCACGCTGGCGTCCTGGAGGTGGGAGTTGGGCAGTGCAGACCTGCGTTCTCGTGGGCACTGGGCAGCAGCCTGTGGCTGTCATACTGCAGAACGGTAGTGCTTGGGGCAGACAGGAGCCCGTCGCTCCATCCCTCCTTCTCTGAAGGCACAGGAGTTACTGTCACAGTGGCCGCTTAGTCAAATATGAAATGCGAGACTGGACTCAGGTTCTCCCTTTGGAGGTCAACACATGACAGTTCTCTCTCTCAGGTTTCTGCTAGCAGCCTTGCATGGCTCAAGGTTCTCTTCTCCCCACCTCCTTAGGCGCTGCGGGCTGCAGCTCTTTTTTATGCCAGCGGGGACTTTAGCATTCCAGGGGGACTTCTGCAGTTGGATCGTGATGTTGAGGACCTGCTTTGAGCAGTCACTGCTCCCCACAATTGCTCCCTGCTGGGCACTGGCTGTTCTCATTACTGGTGGCACACCTGAGCACACCTGAGCACACCTGAGCACTTGCCGGTGCCTCCGGATTCTAGCCAGCTGCTCTAGGAGTGGGCCTAGCATTCTTGTCACCCGTGTTGGTGATTGTTGTTTGTCTGAAGTTATGAGCTCAGTTAATGTTGCCTGATGAGGCTGAAGTTCTTCTGGGCATTTGCGTGGGGAGTTCACAGTGGAGTATCTTACTTGGGTCTCTTACTTAAACTCTCCACAGCAGTTTTTCTGAGAATATAAAGTTGTTTATTGGGCTTTTAATTGGAAATACTTTGAGTCCATTGGATCTCTTTGGGAAGAACTGACATCTTTTTTTAACATTTACGAGGTTATTTATTAGTTTTCTCTTTATGTCCTTCTGTAAAGTTAGATATTTTCCCTACATGTCTCGTACAGTTCCCATTAGGGTAATATCTGGGTATTTTGTGTATTGTTGTTATTGTGAATTGGATAATTTTTTCATTATGTTTTCTAATTTTGTGTGTACATATGTATAATAATATACAAAAAATAAAACTATTGAATTTTTATTTATTTTGAGTTTCTGTTCATGTATATGTGTACATGTTTTGTTTTTATATAGGCAATTATACATTGGAAAGAAATTTTATCTCTTTCTTTCCAGCTCCCATGTCCATGAGGCCAATGTGCATGCATGTGTTGGTTTGGTATTGCATTGGCAAGAATATATATGTACACACACACATGAATATATATAATATGAGTACTAAATATGTTGGTGAGAGTTGGCATCTTTATTTATTCATATCTTATTTGTCTATTGTTATTTATGGGGCACTCATAACATTTTACTGTTAAAATATTCACTGTTGACCTAAGAAATATTATTTGGATTGTTAGGTAGTATCCTATAACTAGTTTGCTAAATACTTATTTGTTTTAAATTTAGGAATTGTTGTTAAACGTTTGATATCTATTGAAATACTTATTTATTTCTTATGTCCTTTAGGTGATCTGTTATATAAATTGATTTACTAATATTTAATTATCTGTACATTCACAAATAAGCCATATTTGGTCATTTATTATTTCTTGCTGTGTTGCTATGCTACAGTAATTATTTTGTTTAGATTTTTAATATCCTGTTATAAGTGGAATTGATCTGCAGTTTTTTATTTTGTGTTTTTTTTGTTAAGTTTTGGATCAGGGTTATGATATGGTCCTAAAACAAATAGAAAAGTTTATCAGATTTTCTATGAGAATGTATATAGCACAAGTACTACTTGTTTTACAGGGAGATATAAAAATTTGCCTATAAAACTAAGTGATCAGGGCTTTTAGGGGAGACAGTTCGCTGAGAATAGTATCAGTTTTTTTCATGATTATACATCTCTTAAAATGCTCTACTTCTTCTTGATGTAATATATATCATCTCCCCCAATCATCCATTTCAGAATTATTAACAGAGAGTTACCCATAGTTTTCTTAAAATAACTTCATCGCTTTCTTGCCATTTCCAATTTTGCACATTTGTGCTTTTTTTTTGAACTAGACTTCTGAGAAATCTATGTACCTTATTGTTTTAGATTCCATCTGGTTGGGTTTTTTAAATTTTAAGTATTTATATAAAATTTTAGCTACATTGCATTACAACAAAACTCAGCATAGAATTAGTATCAACTGATTGTTCCTGGAAGTTAATATCAATTGATTTCTCTGGCAGGAGGCAATCATGAAAATCAAACACAGGGAGAACTTAATAGGTCTCCTCAGGGAGGCAGCCTGGCCAGGACAGTGGCAGGAACACACATCCAGGGAAGTGCCACGGGGTCGAAGCTGATAAAAGTTTTAGGTTGCACAGAATTCCTTGCGTCCATGCAGGCCATGTGCCCCTTCTTTCTTCACACCTCACTTTCTTTTCAAGTCTGCTAAATTCTAGAATCTGATCTCTGTTCTTTCCTGTTACCCTTCATTCCTTGTTTAGGTGGAACTTTGTCCCCAGACTGAGTCTTTGGTAACCATAGCCAACCTTTGGTTCAAAACAAGAAGCTTCCCTCAATTTCCTAAAACTTCATTTTTATGTCCTGGATAGGGTACAACATAATTCCACACAAAAATGAATTTATTTTCATAAAAATGAGAATTGACAATTTACCCCCTGAAACTTCCTTGAAAGATACTTCTTTTATATTTAAATAATGGTTGAAACGCATAATGCAGTAGTTTCCCCTTTCCTTCTATTGGTTAGTTTTAACATACTTAAATAGCGACTAATTAAACTGAATGATTAAGAAATGAGACACGAGGGAAAGACTCAAATGTTATTCATATCTTTTAAAACTGAACATCTTTGTTAAACAAGTCTGGTGTCTCTGACAAGATGGGTTTTTATATCCTTTGAGAGACTTAAGATCTTTCAAGAGCTAAGTTTTCAACCCAGCCACTGGTTCCTTGGTGAAAACTGTAAAACCACTGGCAAATTTCTAAGGAAAGACCTGATTTCTCTGAAACAGAGAGTTAACGTTCTCCATTCTCTGAAATAGAGAGTTAACATTTATAATGTTTGCTTCTCCTCTTTTTCTCATAAAAAAGGCAAATGTTAGAAATATTAACTCTCCATTTCACCTGCCATTTTTCTCAGAGGGAGATGTCAGGCATGGTATTCTATATATAATGTCATCAAGGAAAAACTGTGTGTCTAGTGTCCCTGTTTGCAGTGGGAAGAGGTCAGAAAAAACTGAGTGTATTTTACTTCTGTCTTTGTGACAAAGATTATGTGGTCGTCATTTTCCACCAACTTACCTTGTTACTGGGTCCTGAAAATGGTCTTGCCGGACCCAGCTCTGGTAGAGATAAACCACAACTGGTCTGCTTTCTACACCAGTCTGATCGAGTGACTTGTCTGGCCAGAGCTCCGTGGAGGTGACTGAGAGGCAAAGAATATGTCTTCCTTTGCCAGAACAATGGGTGATTAAAACATCTCCCTGGGCACTTTCTGCTCACTTGCATTTGGTTGGTTAAGAGCTCTGCTCCAAGAGAAACAGATTTGAAGATCCACGAAGTGAAATTCTACCCCATGTTTCTTTTCCTACTTTAACAGAAGACAGCTAGCTCTGCTTAATGGAAAGAATATTCTGCACTCAGACAGCACTCACAGATTTCATATGTGTATGTATTCGCCTTCACCCTCCATGGTGAAGCCAGTTGTTCTCACACTTGAATCAATGGAAGTGCTTATTAAAACACAGATTGCTGCCCTTTCCTCCCCAGTTTCTGACTCAGTAGGTCTGGGATGGGGGCTGAGAATTTATATGTCTAGCAAGTTCCCAGGTGCTGCCGCTGCTCCCGGGCCAAGGGATCATATTTTGAGACCCTCTGCTCTAAGCAAACTTGTGAGTTAAGTAAAAATGCTTATAAAAGCTCTTAAATACCTCAGCTGTCTCATAACACAATTTCTCAGGTGACAGCTGGATCTGAAGTATGTAGTTAGGAAAGGAAGCCCAGAATAACATAGGCCGATGGAGCAACTGTGGGGAAGTTCCGAATTAAACAGGATGATCCACTTCACAGAACACACACCTGAATGATTCTAATGAAAACAGGTCGGAGGCACCTCAGCTGTGAGGTAAGGTGTGTCATAAACAAGACCTCGTGTGACCTGTGGTAGGTCTTGCCTTCCAGATATGGGCTTCGTTGGGGCACCTCTAGGGGAGCACAGGGTTGTGGCTCTGGGCACTTATGCAGGGGAACAGCAGGGCCGTCCTCAGGCTGAGCCCCCGTGGTATCAGCTTTGTAGCATGCCCCATGGGGACCTGGAGGTTATTTCTCAAGCAACATAAACACACAAACACACATGCTTACAAAGTGTCTGTTTTCTTTGAACTGCCGGCCATGTCACTTCCTAGGTGACTGGAGGAAACGGCTTTGCTTCTACTACTCAGGGTCATTGTAGAAAGAAGCTCATTTTCTTTGCCTGGGCTAAGCCTGGCTGAAGAGGTGAAGCCTATCCCCTCCAGTCTGTGCCCAGGAAGACTTACTAGCCTATGCTACACAAAGATGGGACTCAGCCTGATTCCTTAGGGAACCCAAGGCCAAGGCCACAATTTCTGCCAGTCGGTCTTCAGTTGAAGGGGTCATATCATAGGGAGTAGCACTCAACTTCCTCCTTCAAGCTGTGTGCTGAACAACAGAGCCTTCAAGCCTCAGGATCTGCACGGGGGAGGAAATGAAAACTTGTGCAAATTCAGGCAGTTGCCTGACTCCTCCTGCGGCTAGGGAACCACAGAGAGGTCAGTCCCCTGCAACTGTACCCTGGGACAGCTCAGTGAGCTCCTGGACTACCCAGCACCGCCAGCTGCCCCATCTGAACACTGGAACCAAAGTCAAGCTGGTTTGTCTTTGACAGAGAAGCCTTTGAATTCTTAAAATAAGTTCTGGCTGGTGCCTAGCCAGCAGGAGACGTGATTACAGAAATTGACGGGCCTGTGATACAGACCGCTTTCTGAAAATGCACTATTGTATATTTTGAAAGTGGTTCCATGAATGCTTATTTACCCCTGACTCCAGTTTTCTGTATGTGAAGGCTGTGGCTGATGTGTCAAATGAGGACAACCAAACCACCAAGGTCTTTTCTCTGGAAGATCACAGAAGAATTTAAGATTAAGAAAATGCAAGCATTTGAGACAGTAGGGTCATTGTCATAAGATAATCTCATTTACATTTTCTTTTGCAAAAAATTTTGGCTGGGAATTGAGGGGGGAAGATAAAAATAAGGTAAGAATTTACACTAAATTCAGAATCTGTGGTTGCATCTACCCATATCCTACTTGCCTTGAAAATCCAATTTTATAGAGCAGGTTAAAGCTAAGAGTTTCGGAGTTGAATATCTTTCTTAGCACTCTGAGCAAGAGCAACTTTAAAAATTTATTAAAATATGGAAGTATCGAGCTATACCTTATACTCTGTTGAAATAACTATCTTTAGTCAAGGCTTTTTGATGTAGTTGTTTCTTCCACTTCATTATTTAGTGATCATTCCTTTATTCATGATTTAATGGTTTTATTGTCTGGGTTTCTATGATTTTAATTCCTCTCATCCACTCAGGAAGGAATAACAAATAAATTCAAGGCAATGTAGATGATGTTTTACATGATTTCGTTTTATCTGTAATCTGCCTTCAATGGTGATGATGTAGCTTATTCCAACTATGTGGGTATTAAGATGGTTTTATGTCCAACATTCTTGTTCGTGATGAACAATGCCATGTAAACCTAGAAAGAAAATTGACCCTCAATAAAAAACTCTTTCTAGTTGGTATTTTGGTGCTTATTTGTGAGGTTGATTTTATTTCCATAGTACAACTATTTTCAAAAAAGCCACTGTGAAATATAAGTATTTAATTATTTTGATGTAACCTATCAATCCCATGGGTGTGTGATGGCAATGATGATAGAGTGCTACAGCACTTCCATTGTCTGGAGAGAATTATGCTGTCCTTATCATCCTTCCCAGTCATTCAAGAATGAAATTGGAAGAGATCATTATCCAATTTGCAAATGAGAAACAGGTATAGGTGTGAAGAGACCTACCCATGGCCATTCAGCAAATGAAAAGTCAAACCAAAGATAGAACCTCATTTCTTACACTTCAGGTATCTACTTATCATCTTGGACAATACCACAAGGACACCAAGATACTAAGAAAAGACAGTTGATTATTTCCTGGATGTTCCAATTTTGGGCCCTATAAATGTATGTCATTTGCTTCACATGCTCTCTAAAACTGGTTGGTGTCATTATTCCTACATGATCTGCATGGATGCCAGTTGCAAGTGGGCAAGTTGGACCAGAGATATGGCGGTGGTTATGTCAGAACAGGCAATCTCTGCTCTGCAACTGTGTCAGTCAGTCTTGTGTAGTTCATGCGAGCAGCTTGCAATCACGGGTCTCCACCCAGGGATGACTCCTTATCACTGCACCAGGTAAAGATGGCACCTCAGACAGACAATTGTGTCATCTTCCAGAACTAGGTTACACTGCTTTTTTATATAAGAAAATCTTCATAAATACTTAATAATCTCATTTTCATGGATTTAAAATAATTCATAGCTCAGTGGTAAGGAATGGTCTAGTTGACTGATGATGGAAACTCTAGGTCCCCAAATAGGAGCCCTCTACCATGGCTAAGGGCTGGATCCACTGTCTCTTCTGTTCTTTGGCTGTGTCCGTCTCCTGTGGTCAGCAACATCCCACTCAGCAGGCCATTCCACCAAGGAATTGGCATGTTCCAACATGAGGAATCTGGAGTCACACATTACATATAAGTAGGAAATTTGTGGATCTGTAGACAGAGGTCATGAACTCGTGACCTGTGCCCATATGGCAGTGTTTTAAGGGCCAGGTCACCAGCAGGTAATGTGCTTGCTCACAGTGCAATGAGTCCACATGGTTCCCTCCTCTGGCCGCTACTTCAGCTCTTTGCATTGTCGGCTTGGTTTCCATAGGCTCTTTGGGGTCCTTGTTAGATTCATGGTGTCTGAGGCCAGCCTTCTTTAAAGTTACATTTCTCTTTTTAGTTTCATCTTGCTGTTGCCACGGTTGAGTCAGAGCTCTACATAAATGTTTCTGATCCTTGTGGGAAAAGTCCCTTTTGTTCCCAGGTATAGCAATTGAATGTAGCCCACGGTATCTTCTCAATGATTCCATGACCCTGGGCTGCACTCACTGCTGTTCTTTAGACTGTGGCCCAGTGGTATTTTAGAACTTTGCCTTATGGCGTGGTTCCTCTTAACTTCCTCTTTTCTTGGGCTCCTCACCACCGCTCCCACTCCAAGTGTGGGTCATTTGTCTTTTAACCTCTGTGTCTACCCTCTTCCTAGAAAATCTATGACTCACTAAAATTAGTATTGGCAAAGCCTTCTCACTGCCATAACCTACATGTAAGATGATTCTTGTCTATACTACAAAGGATGCCCATTGCATATATACAGCTGAAAAGTTCATATTCTACTGATATTTATTATCTGCTATAGAAAAGGTACCTTACAGGTGCTTTCACATAGGTTCCTCCTTATGGCAATGGTGTGAGGTAGGAATCATCATTGCCCAATAGAGGAAACAGACTCGGATTGTTTAGAAAACTTGTTCATGTTCACACAGCTGGTGAGTGGGTGAGCAGTGGCTCACAAAGAGTCTACTGATCCTAAGACCAAAGCATTTTCTTAGCACAAGTTCAAGGATCTAGGTGAAGGGGATACAGGCAACACCTTCATCCCAGCTCCAACCTGAGGCAGCCCTGTAGAGCATCTGCACCCAGGCAGGTCCTATGGTGTGAGGGACAAGGTAGCAGCAGAGCCAGTTAGCCCAAGCTATAAATTGCAAGAGACGTTGACCTTGAGCCACTGTGTAGAGGCTAATCTAGGTAGAGGAGCAGCATGAGGCATCATCACAAATGTTCCTTCTACTCTCAGATTGGTCTGTCCCTGATAGCTTCGTCTCATCTGGAGGCAGAGGTGGGGGTGGTGGGTGCAGGAAGCTGAAGCTGCTGAGACTTTCCCGAGGCCCTCACAGGGTTCGTGAGTTTGGGCTTTGAGGGTGGGGAGGAAGGACTGGCAGGGAGTTTATCCCTCGGGGAGGAGTGAGGCACATTTTGGCTCATCATCCTCCTTCTTAGGACTCTAGCGCTGCACACAGAAAGGCTAAGGAAGGAAGAGGGTAAGCGTGAAGCAGTAGTAATGCTGAAGTTGATTTCAGATGCTATAGGATGTAACCAATCAGTTCCTGTTACAATATATTGCATGGGACAATTTGGGAAGTTTTGAATGCTTATCAATGGCTAGGACTTCAAATTCTCTGGAATTCCTCCAGAGTCTCGTCAAGTTCTAAACACTCCTATATTCTTAATAAGTGTATACTGAATAAACTGAATGAAGAAATGAATAAATGAGACTTCCCATTCCTAATTTTTTAATTCCTTTTGCTTTGTACTCCTGTCTAACAAATGTGTATTCTGCTTCCGCTGTGATCCATGGCTGTGATCAAGACAGACAAGAATCTTACACTCATGGAGCTTCCACTGCAGAGATGCAGAAAAAGATATTAAATCTGCAAACAACTAAATAAGAGAGTGAGACACGCCATCAAGAAAACAAATCAGGTAATGGGACAGAATGACGGAGGTGGCGATGCTCTTGTTTGGCGTGAGTGGTCAGGAAGGATGTGAAGAGCTGGCATATGAGCTAAGGTTTGCGTGGTAAGAAGGAGCCAGCTATGCGTGGAGTGGGAGAAACATCAAACGTGAAGGCCCTAATGAGTCCAGGCACCTGTGTGGACTGTATGTACTGACATCACCTGTGTTAGTTTGCTAAGGCTGTTCCTCTTAAAGCTTTTCCACCCCGCCCGGCTGATAGAGGAATTTAGGAAAAGTTGTCAGCTAACTGAATAGTTTACCCTGCTAACTGGGAGGTCACGTGCACTGTGGGCCAAGTGTTCTTCACTCAAATCCCCAGTGGGTTTTAGGAAGAGGTCAGTGAATTCCAAGTACTCAAGAGGGGGCTGGGCAAGTGGCCTTGCCTTTTTTTTTTTTTTCCTTTTTAATAAATATAGGCTTTATTTCCTCTTTGGAACACTCTTGATCAAAACAAACCGACTAGGCCACGCACGGTCACAATAACAGGTGGTTTGGGAGGTCCCCTGTGGCTTGCTGGCCGCAGAGCCTGGCCTCCCAGGGCCTCGGAGGGGAGCGGCGTCACGGTGGGCCCCACGGCGAGCCAGCGGAGTGTGTCTGCAGCTGGCTGTGGCCAGCTCTTGACTCACGGAGTGACTAACGGGGAAGTGCGGACAATGCTGAGAACAGCGTGGAGGCAGAGCTGTTGGTAGAAGGAAGCGAGATTGTCAGGGCTTTCCCCAGCTGTGCTGTGCGAGCGTGCCTTTCTCCTCAGCGTCTGAACCGGACCCGTGGCCAGTTCATTGGCCCTAAGGAAGACTGTGCAGGTCTTTTAAATGTCCTCCATCCTGTGGAAAGCACACCAAATGGGACACAGGTGACCTGGGCTCAGGTCCCAGGGCTACCCTGTGGTAGTGACACCATGCTGGGCAAGTCGCCCAACCATGAGGGGCTTCAAGTTTTCATGTGTGAAATGGCACCGGGGACCCCCCTCCTCCAGGGGTTATGGAAACCAAATCCAACAATGTATGGGAATGCGATGATCAAAGTATTAAGTGATCTGTGAACTGTCTCTGACCAGTGTTACTCACATGGTTTCCATACTTAATGTTTCATTAAAGTTAACAAAATAAAAAGAATACCCTGCATCAGGAAAGAGATTGAAAGAGAGGGAGAAAAGGGAGCCACGGGGGCAGAAGGATGGTACAGCTCAGAGCTAGTTTTGTGCTAAGCAGGGCCTGACCTGCTTCCTCCGTGCGGGGCCCAGCTTTGGGCAGGCACAGAAAACTGCCCCATAGAGACAGTGGCTGCAGCATGCTCAGATCGGTGGAGAAATGAAAGACGTTTCTAGCTCACGCAGAGCTGCGCCTCCCCGACCCATTGGCAGTGTTCTTAAAGAGCCCAGAGGAAGACATGGCTTCAGGGTGGGCTGAATCCACTGGGTTTGCTCCCTTTTCTTGTGATTCTCTTGGCCTGGTCTCCTCATCCATGGCTTCATCCCTGGGTAAGAAGCAGGATGGCCATGGCATTCCTGGTATCCCATCACCAGGGAGAGGAAGATGCTTGCTTATAAGGAAGGGGACACTGTCTGTTCACCATGGCAATGAAGCTTCTTTCCCAGAGCCACCGGCAAACCTCCACATTTCTCATGATTTCTAACTTAGTTCCCTGCACATCTCAACGGCAAAGGGACAAGGAGTCCCTTTAGGAAGTTGGGATGGGGCACCTGAGCTGAATCTGATCAGCGTTCTGCTAAGTGGGAGTGGTAAGTCCTGGGGCTCACCGCTCGGGCCTTGGGTCTCTGCCTCAGTCATTGTTCCCTCCCTGGTAGGAGCATCAGGGCAGGGAGCTAAGGGAGGTACAGACAAGCTTTGTAATATCTGAGCTGGAGATCTGAGCATGATTTTCTCTGAGGATTGGCTGAAGCAACTCAGCATGGTTTCAGTCTGTCTGGACGGGCCTTTGCGAATGGAAGACAGCGTAGGGAGAGCGATGATGAGTTTGCAGACAGGACATGGACATGCTTCCGGTTATGCCAGGATTGAGGATTCGATTCAATGGGCGCAGATGAAGGGGCCACGCTTCCCTATGACTCCACACCAGCTGAACATCTGGGAAATCGTTATAATAAATAGAGTGCCCCAAGCAGGGCCTGCATTTGGTTTAAAGCTTTTTTATTGCTGCCCTGAAATTCTCAGTAATTTTGAACATTGTACTAGGCCTCACGAATGTGTAGGCAATCCTGGTCTGGTGAGGTAAGAAACATAGGTATTACCAACATCCCCATTTCCAGATAAGACTGAGGGGTAAGCAGGTTAAATGGCTCCCCTAGGTCACCCCACCAGGAAGCAGCTAACGCCAGCGCCAGGTCTCCCACCTCCCAGAGCAATGTGCACGTTTCTGAGCACCTGCCCAGCTCAGGACGATTCTGGAACTTCCCTGTGTCTTCTAGGATGAGCCCCTCACCCTGTTTATTCCCCCAGAGACTCCCCCCGGCAAAGCTGATCCCCAGCTTGGGACAGGCTGAATCCAATCGTGGAGCTCGGTTAGCTTCTTCTTCTTTTTTTTAATTTCAGCATATTATAGGGGTACAAATGTTGCCTTTGCCCCACCCGAGCCAGAGCTTCAAGCGTGTTCATCCCCCAGACAGTGCGCACCGCACCCATTAGGTGTGTATTTACCCATCCCCTCCCCGCCCACCTGCCCGACACCCAATGAATGTTACTAGTGTATGTGCATGTTACGTGTTGATCAGTTAATACCAACTTGATGGTGAGTACATGTGGTGCTTGTTTTCCATTGTTGTGATACTTCACTTAGTAGAATGGGCTCCAGCTCAGTTATCTGTCCTGGAGATTTACTCGGACTAGCTGGGGTTACGCCCAGGAACACTGAGAGGGGAGATCCTGCCGAGACGAGAACTTCTTAACCCGAAATATCTATTTTTATATACTTCATTGACTAAAAGCAAGAAACACTTAACTTCTGTTGAGTCAAGTATCCTGCTTGGTCTGAATAGAAGGAACTGCCCTTATTTTTAACAGCAAGTAAATGTAGGCGGCTCCTTTTGAAATGGGGCCTTTTCCATCCCACTGTTTCTAAAATCCACCGTCTTAGCAGGACCCTTCACCTTGGTCATAATTTATGTCAAAAATATTTAAGTTTATTTTCTGGACTGATTAAACTTTCACATGTTGGCCTGTGAGGCAGAGATGGCATTTTGGTAACGCAGTGTACAGATTACCGAATAATTACGCAAACTCTGGGCAGCCGTGTTCCCTAACACACGCGTCCTCTTCTCATGGGGCCCAGGACAATACTGCCAGCGAAACAATTCCAAGAAGTTTTATTCAAATAACGCTCTCTCTGAAGAATTTCTCCTGTTTAATGGGAGCTGGGGGATATAATTAACTTGAACACTTGATTTGAAATAAGGCATTAGAGATTTTAGAAATTGAGGGATTTGAAATATCAAACCACCTCCTAGGATTTAGACCCAAAGAAGAAAAAGCTTCAAAATAAAAACAACATAAAAATTATTAAATTTATAGTCCAAATTTAGATGTGTGTAATGAATATTCATTTTTATTTTACTTATCTAGAGGCCATGCAATCCCAGCCTGGGATTTTTTTCCTTTAATATGAGAAAAAAGAAAAATGAGTATCTGGAAATGAAGGGTACTTATAACCTTTCTCCAGCCTCCAGGAGTGATGTTTGGGGACCTCTGCTGAAGGGAGCGTAGTTATTCATGTTGACGACAGCCCAAGAAGGAAGCATCAAACTACAGAGGAAAAGAGAGAAGAGAAAAGAGATCCTTTGTATCATTAGCATCAATCTTTAAGGATTGCTGTGCTTTTTGACTTAACCTATCATTAGCTAAAAAGTTAAAGTTTATATGCAGAAGGCATTTTTTCAGATGGTCTCTTCACACTGTGAAATAAAGTTATAAAATCTACAGGGCTGGGCCTGGAAATTTATGAGCCCGTGTCAAGGTTTAACTATGGGATGTTTTTAATCTTTCTTTCTTCATGATGGTTCCAGACCTCAACTCATGAGTGATTGTTTAAACATGCTCTCTTTGAGGATGCTGGAAACAAACCTTTCAGCTAGTTCTTAAATCATCCTAGAATCTAAGGCACGGTCCTACACCAGCAACTCAATTTGAAGTCCCTCCTTTCCAAGTGACCCCATTAGCACAGCTCTGACTTTGGTTGGTCCTGCTGGGGGTACCTCTGTGGAAAAGTGTGAGCAGCCCTGGGCTGGATGGTCTTCACCCATCAATAAGGCGCTGTGCTGTCTTCCATGAAACAGCCCCCTGCTCACCCCTCCCCTGCAAGAACATCATTGGAAGTCACCGTACCAGATAACCAGAGGCCCACAAAGGGACAAAATGCGCACTGTGACCCACAGCCCCAGGCCCCTTGCTTGGTCTAATCCTTCAGTCAGGGGAAGAAGAGAGCCCCTTTTTTGCATGTTTTTTACCTTCATGAAACTGGCCCTGAATCACAGACCATGTACCCACGTGAAGTGGCAAATACGATGGGCTCTGCTCAAGTCAGTTAATTCTGTGCTGGGTGCCGTGAACTGGGTTTATCCTCTCAGAATCAGGAAAGTGGCAACCAGTTCAAGTGTCTCTTAACAACGAGATCTATATGGCAGTCCAAAATCTATAGGGCATCCTAAGATCTATAGCACACCGTAAGATTTTAAAGCACAGGTTTCTGGGCATGTTAAGAAAGGAACTGGTTGAGAATATATTGATATACACCATGGAATGACTTCTTAATATAGTTGGTTTATTAAAGCAGGTGTGCATGCATCAAACTAAAACATGAAGTAAATACTGGTATATCTAGAGTATGGGTCTGGTATAAAGCCCCGGGCTCTGCACCAGGGTATTTACTGGTGATCCTGAAATTTGCTGTGGACACGGTGGGGCATGAGTGTGTACCTGCTCACACACACACACACACACACAGGTGAGGTGCAGAGAAGGTGTCCCTCTTCTGGCTTATCAGATGTACCTTTACCCCTCTCTGTCCTCCACGGATCCATACTCACTTGTGTCTAATCACAATTAACCCCATTGTATTGGAGCTGGTGCACTACCCTTCCTGGTCACTGCCTGTAGCTATTCAGAATTCATGCAGAGTTTTCCTGCCCCAACTAATCTTCATCATCTTTTATAGCTGTAGCCGTTTCTGTTCCCACTGACTACTGCACTAGTTGGTGCCAAACTGGAAGTCAGAAGATTGAGTTTTGTGTAAATGCACAATATAAAATGTCCATGCAACGCCAGTGAATGCCTGGTACAGCGGTAACATGAGAGGGTTTCGAACCTTCCTTATTTTGTGTGGTAGGGAAAGGCGTCACCGGGCTGGAGAGGACATGACGCTGTTTCCCAGTTACGAACCCTTTCCTCTGTGTTGTTCCCATCTCTACCCTGCTCTCTCTTCTGTGCTCGTCTCTCTCTCCCATTGTTAACCGTCCCCTGACTGCAGCAGCTGGGGTTATAAACTGCATCTTCAGCAACAACAATGCCTCTCCACCCGGGCTTTGCTGTTGAGTGTTTCGTTCCTCCCATGGTGCGGGTTACACCAACAAATGCTAACTCGCGGGGTGAAAAGGAGCCCAGTGGAGGTGCTGATGGAACAGCGTCCCGCACACACCCTTATTTACCTTGTCAGTCCTTATCAGGGTGTGCGTGGAGATGGCCGGGCTCCTCCCGCCTTGCTGCCCATCAACGAGTCCCTGGGGCTGGTCCCATTACCGTTAGGAAGTGGCCGTGCTGAGTGATGAGACACCTGGCCATTCTCACTGACATGTCTACCCCAGTTCAGGACACCTGTTCAGCCTGACCAGTTGCTCGAGGGTGATGACAATTCAGATGAAATTCTTGTTCACAAATTTAAACCAACTGAAGTAATTCCAGACTTACTGCCAGAAGTGAGGGTGCGTTAGAAATCTGTGTGGCAAGAAACAGCGTGTCCCACCGAGCCCGATAAAACCGTGAGCACATGGCAGAGAATCAATAATCACACATTGGGCTTGACGTGCATCTCGACCTGTCCTTAAGTGGAGCCTTCTTTGAGATTGATTCAGGGTCTTGCTCAATATTTATTTGCAAATTTGCTTTATTTACTATTTAGGGAAAATGAGGGAATTTTTTTTTTTTAGAAACAAATTGTTAACCACGTTGGATAATTTTTTTCCTTTATAGGAAGATATCAAATGAAAGCAAAATTTAGAGGACCTTGTGTCCATTTTGCACATATATGACAGAGTCAAATCTGTCTAAAAGATCATATTGATGTGATTATCCGTAACCAGCCTCTATTACCTATTATTCAATGTGAATCTGGAAATACTGTATAATATTAAACTGATGGAATTAGTCATTTCAAAAGGCATCTGTATGTGTATAGTTAGGACCATGCCTTTCTCCTGATATAAACCCCTTAGTAAAGAAAAGAAGTTACAACACCGTGCTAATTTTGCAAAAGCATTTAGTTGGTGCTAAAGCCATCATCAATGATGGAGAAAACATGGTACTCATTTTAATGGTTAGGACCCTTTGTCTGCAAAGGATACTTATCTAGGCCTGGGGCTCAGGAAACTCAAAAGGAAAGCTCCAGTTCCCGTATCGGATTGCTTGCCAGCCCTTTGGTAGGCCTTGGCAGGCTTCCACGTGTGTCCTGCCCCGGGCTGACCTCCGCAGCCCGTGAGCGCTGGCGGCCTCCGAGTGCTGGGTGGGATAAGTGACCAGTGGCTGTGCCATCTGAGACACCAATTAACTTGACACCAAAGGTTAATCTCTGTCACGTGAATCACCTAATTTGCTATGTGGTGCGGGGGATTTCTACCCGAAGGCCTTTTTCCTCTAATACCTTTTGGTTCATATGTTTAGGTGTGCCTCATAGACCCCTTTAATAATTTCTGAGCTCTCTTTTTGGAGGGATTATTCCCCCCTTTTTTTACATAGATCTGTAAATCTGTCCTCGGTCTTAGACAGATACCATTCATGGAATTCTCTAGTTTGTGGTATTAACATGACCTGTGTCTCTAGAATGTTTAGAAATGTTTCCGTGAGAGATAGGAGTGTTTTTAGACTTTCCTTCCCACTGAACATGGAGAAATCGGTGGTGATAGAATCTCACAGAGAGCTCCCGATCTGGCAAATCCCGCAGGGAGAGGCCGCTGTGATTTTTATCAGTGGAACCTGTCTTGCTTCACCTCATCCAAGATGATCAAAATGATCACTCAGAAAAGCAGAAAGGCAGCTTGAGCGATTCCCCTTGGCAATAAAGTAAGCGCACTTTCTTCTCCGAATTCCTTTTTCTTTCCTGCAGCCTTCTCCTTCCCTTGAAACTTGGGTCTGACCCATCCCTGCTCCCCTTCTGGCCCGGTAGGCTGTTTTGGGAATTAACGTCGTCTATGGGGGTCAAGTGGAGGAAATGGTAGCAGGAAACAGCCAGGGATGGCCAACTGCCCCCTTTACATTTCTCCACAGAAAACTGGAAAACGCGAATAAAAAGGAACTATTAGAGCAAGTGATTTTCATCTAAAGTATTATCCCATATTACTGCTGTCCTGCCCTGCCCTGTAGTGAGCATGGAATATAAATCCTTCCCAGAATGTTCTAGAAAGATGTCCAAACACACCCAAGCCAAGGTTGCTAGCATGAGTCTTTGAGCCAGTGACCCTGGTTCTGAATTCCATGTCCACCAATTACATGTCACCGAGTGACCCAGGGCAAGTCTGTGAGCCTCTTTAAACTTCAGTATTTAGTGTCTTTAAAATGTGAGCGACGATTCTCTTCTCATAGGGAGGTTGTGAAGATTGCATATAAAGTACTGAGCACAGGGCCAGCTCTAGGCAATGCTCAATGAATGATGGGCATTAAAATGATCACAGTATTGTTTCTGTAAAGATGGAATCAAGTTAAAATAACCAGTAAAGGAAAAACATGAAGGAGGAAAAGAAGAGAAAGTGCACATAGGCGTGTGTGTTTTTCGTGTGTGTGTATGTGCGTGCGCATGTGCGAGCGTGCTGGTGTAAGTGGGTTTCAGTCTTGTTTCCTTGGTGGCAATGATACAGTCAAATGCTGCCATAGCACGGAGTGTCCACAATACTCCAGTCTGTAAAATGCAGAGGGGTTATTTGGAGGTGAATGAAATGGCAAGGGTGAGCCCGCACAGGGCACTGGTCAGTTGTGGGGTCTGGAAGCCACCTGCCAATTGCGTTGGTTCCAATTCTGTGCTACTGTGGGGTGCCTCGTGGCCCAGGCTCAGCGCTCCTGGATTTGTGGGATTGGCTGTGTCCGAGGGGTATAGCCCCTGCTTACAAGCTGTGGCCATGGCCCTCCAGTTACTGACCAGCTGCTGTGTGGCCTCTTGCCTAATTTCGTATACCCTAGGGATGGCTTTGACCCGCAGCAAGGTGTCTGGGAGAGCTGGATTTCCAAGAAGGAGCTAGGAACTGGCAAGAGCTCTGGATCTTGCAGAGTGAATTTTCTTCAATAACATGGAGCAAAGGGAGCCCAGTGTAGGCAAGGAGATGTGTGCTCAAAGTGGTAGATCGCCTGGAAATCTGAGCCCCAGGGCTGAAGCTTGTCAGGAACACAGAGAAGGCTTAGGAGCAGAGAAGGGTGTGGGGTGGGGGGTCATCAGGGGGAAAACAAGCCTGTTGGATTCCGTAGGAGGAAGCTCCAGGCCCGTGGCGCAGGTCTCCTGGTCAGCGGCAGCAGGCAAGCGCAAAGGCTCTGCAGTTTAAATGCTGCCTTCGAGATGAACGTTGGGTTAATTACTAAACCTTACTGTGCCCCAGTTTCCTCCTTTGTAAAGTAGGGAGGAGCTGTTGAGAGCAGCTGATTCACATAAGTGGCTTAGCGTTGTATGTTGCATGGAATATGTCTCTCATCAATGTCAACTGTAAAATTTTTTATAGGAATGGTCCTGAGATTCTTTGTGTGTCTCCACTGTCCTAATCATGGGACCATTTCTTCTGTCAGTCTCGTTGATCTGCCCCACTCTTTCCTTCTGTTGAAGCATCTTTAAAATCACCGTCAAAAGCACTTGTCAAGTACTTAATTGCACGTGGCTCTCTACTCAATGCAGTATAATTGTCCAGCTTCCCTTCTGAAAGGGAAAGTGTTTTGTCGAGCTGTCTTGGAAAAGATGTGCCTGCTTGTTGGGTCCACTGTTCCGGGGCCAGTATGTGCTGAGCAGCAGATGGGGTGCTTTCTGCTGTGTATAGAGCAATCACAGTGGGGCTCAGGGAGCTGTCGCCAGTCAGCTGAAGAGAACTTTGGGTATAGATGATTCTAGTCCAAACCAATGCTTAAGAGAATGACAAAAGAGTAATTAAAATATAGATTTAAGTGTAGTCAGATTTGAAAAATTGTAACTCTATTCCAGGCTAATCATCTCTAAACATTTGTTAACGTTGGTCAGCTGCAGGTACCGCAAGAGGAGAATGTATAGAAAGGTCTTAGGCTCTCAATTTCTAGAAATGAGAGCAATTCACTTATTTCTTTTGGAAGATTATTGATGTTAACATTCGCAGATTTAACTATCGAATTCAGCAAATGAATGTTAAGAAAATAGACTTTAGTAAGCTTGTGTAAAGTCAGACAAAATCTGTGGCTCCTAGGAGCATAAGGAGTTCTGAATAATTGGATTTTTTTTTTAAGGAGAAAAAAATAGAACACAAGAAAATACTTTCTTTGGGTCCAATGAAAACAGAGAGGAGGAAGAAAACAAGTTCACATAAGAAAAAGATGAAATAAAAATGTGAATTCAGTAAAAATTTTTAAAAAAGGAAACTGGGGCAGATTCCCAAGTGGCACACACTGTGGTGACAAAGACCTGGAAGAATAAGGTCAAACTATCAAAAGCAATTCATAAGACACCACCTGTGGAAGACAAACAGAAACAAGAAAGGGCACAACAAATGTCGCCTTTATTCCCTATAAGACAGGGATGAAGAGCTGATAATAATGCCATCCACAGGACAGGGATGTTTGATGTCCCTTTAAGCCTTACACACTTAAAAAAAGAACAGGAAATAGGGCAGAAGACACATAAATTTGGAGGGTGGAGGACACAGGCGTGGTGGATGATGTTTTAAATGGGTTAAGGGTATTAAAGTCAGAAGGCTTGGTGTACTTGCATTTCAGGGTATGAAAATGAAATAGCCAGAGTCATTTCAGGAATGAATTTGTGCAATCGGGGAGGAACGCAAAAATTATGAAGAGCTGTCACACCTATATATACCCATATACATTAGTACACACACACATGTACACATACACGTGAAGATTCAGGCAATAGACCCAAAGGAAGAGTATTCAAGTAAATCAGCAAGTATCTTGAATAAAATACAGTTCAGGGAAAAATTCTTCGTACTTAAAATGGGCTTCTCTCTCTAACTACGTGGGTTCTTGCTCTACAAGGGATTGGCTTTGTAGTCAAGGGAACTCACTGGGTACGATACGTTTGGCATTCAGAGCTACCCAGTGGCTGTCCAAAATGATGCTGATCAGTAAGCTAAGCAATGTGACCAAACCAGACACCATAATGTGTTTGTCCTTCGTTTTGGACTGAGCCACTTTTCATGCATCATGGGCTCTCCTGACTGTTTTCCCTGTTTAATTTTATGGCAGAATTTTTTTTGAAGAAAAATGAATTTCATGCATTGTACAATGATTAGCTCTGTTACAAAAGGTATTGGAACGAGATTTGTATTGGTGAGATTTGAAATTAATTTCGATCTGGCAATAATATTTTTATGGACTCTCAATAGTAGCCTAAAAACCACCTAGTAGTTTTCACGGGCTTGAAATAAAGTAGGACTTTTTAAAAATCCATTGTTTGTTATTGTGCATTTACACTTTAAATAAACAAACTGGGGCTGGGCGTGGTGGCTCACGCCTGTAATCCTAGTACTGTGGGAGGCCGAGGCAGGAGGATCACTTGAGGCCAGGAGTTCGAGACCAGCCTGAGCAAGAGTGAGACCTCATCTCTACAAAAAAAAAAAAAAAATAGAAAAATTAGCTGGGCGTGATGGTGTGCACCTGTAGTCCCAGCTACTCAGGCGGCTGAGACAGGAGGGTCGCTTGAGCCCAGGAGTTTGAGGTTGCTGTGAGCTTCGATGACAACACTGCATTCTAGCCTGGGTGACAGAACGAGATCCTTTCTCAAACAAATAAACAAACAAAAGAAAAAAGAAACTGGGGACAGCCAGATGTTAATGAATATGTGAAAATTTGTTTTGTACTTTTGATAAGTATTTTATCAAATTTTCTTATGAAGAAATGCTTCTAATATTGTTCTAACCCACTTCTATCAGTGAAGAGTCTCAAAACTTCCCATCATTTTAAAGCGAATCATGGAGACTATCAGAGATAGAAGGGACTGGATAGAGCTCAGGGGCTTAAGAGTTTTGGAGTTGGACAGACATGGGCTTAAATTTCTGTTCTTCTCCTAATTATTGGGTGGCCTTGCGGTGGGGGTGAGGGTGTTGACGTTCTGAGCCTCAGGATCTTCGTGTTTCTGTGAGCCAACATGTAACCCATTGGGTTGCTGGGGAGTAACTAGGAGAATTTACATACATTGCTCAGCTCAGTCCCTGGCAGAGTTGGGGCTCACGCACATAAGCCCACCTTCCCCCACTTGCCCGGTAAGAGAAGTAGGCTCACAGAGTTACACCGCTCCCTGCCCCAGAGCTTCGGCCAAGACAGACCCCGCGGCCCGAGGTTCCGTTCCCCCATCACAGCTCGGCTTTGCTTTCAGTCGGCACACTGTGGGCTGGGTTCTTTACAGTTTATTTTTATTTTAAATCTCTGGATTTCCTTCTTGGGATTGCAAAGTTTCTGAAAACTATGCCAATGGTATGAATAGGATTGAGGAACTGAGGGAGGCGAACCTCCCCAGAAGTCAAAATTTGCAACAGGACAGCCTCTTTCCCGGAATATACTTTAAAGAAGTGTTAATAAGTATTATGTGCAAAAAAGCTTTCTGTGTTCCGGTAGATGTGGAGACAGCTAGCTTCCACAATTAAAAGGATTCTTTACTGTGGATCTTTCCAGAGTTTTGATATACCCATTAGCCTTGTGCATGTCTAAAAGGGAAATAAATGTGCGCTGTTTCCCAAACTTAGTAGGCCGCGGAATTTATCTTTCACAGACACCTTGGGACTCCTGTTGCCCAGAACACTCTGGGAAATGCTGGCCTAGGAGGTCGCTTGCACTCTGTTCTTTCTTGCTTCTGTGTAGGATTTTTCTTTCTTTTGAGGAAATCAGGAATTTATTCTAGAGCAATTTTGAGCAAAGGAGCTGGGCACAAATTTTGCTATTTAAGAGGAACCATCCACTGGCCTACTGTAGTCAATCTCCCTGTGATATTAAAGAGACAGATCAACAACTGGGCAAAGTCTATATGCTCTTCATTTTTGGAAAAGGCTGGGCGCCTCTCGTTGTACAACATGACTATAGGGCTTGATATTTATTCATTTATGCAACAAATAGCTTCTGAGTTTCTGCTATATGCAAGAGAACAATAAGCACCTTTGTTTTCTCAGAAAGAATGAACGGGACCTCCTTTGTGGTGGGACCACGTTGAAGTCCCAATACCACGCACAGTACCCTGCATACAGCGGTGCTTAGCACGTATTTGTGGAATTGAAATGAGCGCTTAGCACATGCCAGGTTCTATGCTAAGCTCTGGTTCATCTCCTGATTTTCTGAAGAATGTCAAGAAGAAAGCTAAAATAGGGGTGGGAAAAGGAAGGGCTGCTAACAGAGTAAAAGAGACGTTCTCTTGAACCACATCTAACAGACGAGAAAAATAAAGTCAATGTTTTCCTGCTTCAAGTAACTCACTTTTATCTGCCCCAAGTTTTTTGAGAACATAGACGTTCAGTTAATTCTTCAGGGTGTCGGAGCTTCAGCTTCTAAATACTGCCGTAGGCACCTGGGCATTTTGAACAGCCCACCATGGCCCAGGCCTGGAGGGGATGCAGTTTGTGCCTCCTTGGTCGCTGCTGAGCTCGTGCTGGAGAACAGTGCTTCGGGCACTGCCACCGTCATCATTAGACCTTCTTCCTCCTTTTGCTGCTGAAGAGGGTGTGGAGGGAGAAGTCATCACTGGCCAAAGAGACATGGGCAGATGCAGATGGAATCTCAGTTCTGCTCCAAGGATGGCCCAGGCACACTCAGCCATGGTTGAGTTCTTTGCCGCCAGTGACGCTGAAGAACCAGAGCTTACCTGGTGCACAGGGCACTTGGCTTTGTGGGTTCAGGAGTACACATCGCTCCTGTTAAAACAACAAGGTCTGTCTAAGTGGGAAGGTAATTTCCAGGGCAACCCTAGCTTCTTATAGATGCTGTAATCCTGAGGGGGCCTGACCCTTTCGCAGCTTTAGTAGTTGTTGACTTTAGTAGTTGTCGTAAAGACTCTGTCTTTAGTGGTTATTGGCTATACTGCTGCATGTCAAAACATACCCACTAAGAGAAAGATTGTGAATTAATTTGCATTTCCCTTTGAATATTTCAAATACTTACTGATCCCAGGGCCTGGATTAAATGTTTTTTTCAAATCTTAATTTTTGATTAATGTACACAACTGTTTTAATGTATATTGTCTTTTAAAACACAAATAACTTACGCCACAAGCTTTTGTGAGATATATGTTCTTTAGTCCTCAAATACTAAAATCTTCCTCTCCTAGAGAAATTAGGACAAAGATTGGTTAGCTCTTCACCAAACCGTTTTGCTGTTTTTCTCAAGCAGACAGATGGAGTACCTTTCTCAAAAGAGTTCATACAATTGAGTTCTAGACAAAGGGACATGGGCAGAAATGGTATGTGTTGTTTCTACACACACGAATGACCCATGAATGCCTCTCCATATTACTGTGACCACCATCAAAGCCACAGTTAGAAATGGCACAGACACAGGGTGGAAGAGCCTGGGTTCTTGAATCGCTACTCGGAGGCCAATAGCCTCTTATCAGGAATATGCTTTTCAGACTTTATGTGTGCAAGAAATAAACTTCTATCCTATTTGAGCTGTTATACCATTTTGGGCTTGTTTGTTGTAGCAGCTAATGTTACCTTAATTGCTATAGTCCTTGAGAACTTTTAAGAAAAATGTCAAGCGGCACTACACAGTGGAAGGATCGTGCACTTTTGAGCATGACAGAACTAGGTTGGAGTCATGACTCTGGTATTTATTGCTGGGTGACCTTTGACAAGTTACTTAACTGTTCTGAGTCTCAGCTGGGACAGTGTCAATGCAGATGTCAAGAAAGACCCGAGCTACTTAATTAATCTATACATATTTTGGGCTCCTGCAAGAATACTCCTTTCTTATTGGGCTGATTCTCTGGGGAAGCTGCTGTGAACAGGATAGGAAGGAATTAGGAAATTTCCTCCCCCACCCCTGTCAATCATGGCTAACCGTTTAATAACTAGCTAAAAGTTCGGTTTGCTAAGGGGCCTGGAGAAGATGGGAATGAAAGTCATTCCGGAGCGATATCAGAGTAGCTGAATCTGGCCTCCCATCAGTGGCCCCGACAGTCAAATGTCCCAGTGCCACATTTGCACTCACTTGGTTCTGCCCTGGGAAAAGAGGTGCAGAGTATTTAGTAGAGAAACGGAGGGCTTCCCCAGCCGCAGTTTGCACGTGAACAGATCTGCTTGCAGCTGGAGAGCTGTGATCTGAAGATTACTGACGTAGACCAAAGCAAGTGAAATTTCTGGAGGCAGACACAGCCTCGCCCTCTCTGGGGGATGCCTGTTTAAGAGCCATTTTTGGCTTCTTCCTTTGCTATCACTCAAGGATGAGTGGTTCTCATTGGACTAGCAGGTGTGAAACACTTTGTCTTTTAAGTCCTTTGGCATTTTCTTCTTTGGGGAGTTACTTGCACTGTGATGTATCCAGAGGGCTCAGTTAAGTAGCCCAACTGGGGAAGGGAGACGTGAGTAGTGGGAAAGCCGCTTTCTCTGTTGAAAAGAACTCAGCCAGCGATGAGCACTGACACTTTCAAATTTTAGACTCTACCTCAAGCAGAGGCTGATTTAGAGAGACGGGTTCAACTGCTGAATGTCATGAAAAGTATCCACCAGTAAAATGCTAGTGAATTAATTTGTATCTCTTTTTGAATATTTAAATTATTTCCTGCCTGTAGGGCCCGTCTTGATACTAAGCCAGACTCACAGGCAAACACTTTCAAGATCTCAGGACTGGATTATCCAGACAACTATTTCGAATGGTGACTTTGCTTTGCTGAAACAGGCACATCAGAAGACAGAAGAAGCTTCCTTACTTTGGTTTCCACATGCCTTTGCTTTGTTACAATAGAGCTGAAATAGAGTTTATCCAGTCTACTTGTGTCAACTTTTAGCAATGAGTAGAGAAAGATGAAAATTTAAATTCTTATTTTAATGATGTTAAAGAAAAATGAATACACTTGTATTTAAAAACAGCAATCTATTGGGACAATGTGAATGTGTTTTTGTATTATTTGGAATAGTCCATCTGGAATTCTCTACGAACTCAGGTTGTCTAGGTCAATAGTAAAATTGCATAGCTTGGTAGAATGCAGCAGGATAGATTTTGTCTTATTCCTTTTGTATGCAAATGAATTGATTACTCAAGAAAGGGGTTGAAATCCATGCTTCTTCCCTACTCCCCTCCCCCTGGCTTTCTTGGGTCCCCAGATATAGGGACAACATTGATCTTCAGAAGCTTAAGAATTTGGAACTACGAAATGTAGCTGACCAATGAGATACCTTGTCAGCACCCAAAGACCTGAGGATTCTACCCTGATGTTGCCTGTGGTGCAGTAATGATGCCACTGCCATGAAAAAGCCTGTGAAACACGGGCAAGGTCGGCCCTAAGCGGAAGAGAATGGGCCACGGTGGCCAGGGGTCCTTACGCTCAGCTTAATCATCGTCTAAGCTTCCCTGTCCTCCCAAAGACCCAGACAGTATGACAGTGAATCCTTTTCTTGCCCAGTTTCTGTGTGTGTGTGTGCATTTACATGCATGCACATGTGCATGTATGTAAAAACGTCATGGCCAGTCTCAGATATTCAAGGAGTGGTGTGAATGGCAAAGCCAAGTTCAATGGTTTGGGGCCACTTCAGCCAGCCTTTGCCATCATTAGCTGTGTTGACGCCCCCCACCCCACACACATGTGCACACATGAGAAGCACAGCAGCTCACCAAGGAGGAAGCAAGGCGGGTTACACCCTAACATTGCACACTCACCCACACCCTGTAAGCAGGCCCTGGCTGACTACTTCTTTTCCTGAGGACAGCGTGCTATTGCAGGGAGCAACATACGGTAACGTCAGCGGACCTCAAGAATTCTCTCCGAAGCGGCGTGCTTTCATCGCGCAATGCCTGCGTGATGCCGCAGCGCCCTGGCTGAGCTCCCTAGACAGGCATTTCTGGCCGTGTGCTCAGGGGGCCCTGGCACTGTGGCTGTTCTCAGCTCCAAGACAGGTCTGGAATGGGCTTCCCTACCCTTATCTCTCTCCCTGTCCTCTGCTGAGGCTGAAGAACAGAAAACTGCTTCTGGCCATCTGGTTTCTTTCAGGCCAAGGGCTTATGGGCAAGGTCCTTCCCAAGCTTGTATAACCAGGCGGAAATCCCCAGGGAGCATCTAAACCCAAACTTCTGCCACGCGGGGAAGGAACCTGCCATGCCACGAATTCCTTATCCGCAGCCAACTTGACATTTTTCGCAGTGAACAGTGTGTTCTGCAGCCTCGTGACACGCCTAAGTTGTGTTGTTATTTTGAATATTCTTGAAAATGTCCACCTAATGAGAGAAAAACGTGTGTGTCTAAGCACAGTCTTGACTCCACGTGCAACTCTTGTGCTGGGAGAAGTCACATTAACGCTAATGAAATCTGAATGCTAAAGCCCTGTTCTGCAGGGGGGGACGGTCTCCCCTGTGCTGAAACACATTTTCTTCTCATTAGCTCCACCATCTTTATTAATATTAACAATAATAAAGAGAATTAGGCAGGCTGGCTTCTGGCAGACCCCAGGATTAATGGGGTGTGTAGGGGGAGATAAATGGTTCATGAGTTAAGATTCACTTTGATAATGAAAGAAATGCATCTTTCTGGGACCCTTGTTTGAGTTATTTTGTTCGAACTGAGATATATGGTGAATTGCTGTCATCCTGCAATTGTTACCACTAATGGGGAACTGCTGACAGCCAAAGCCCTAGTTTTAGAGAAAATCTATGCTGTGATAGTTTTGCAGTAGGTGTGTGTGCGTGTTATGTGTGTGTTTGTGTTCATGCATCTATAGTCGATAGCCAGTTTAATCGGGGTTTATTCCTCATGCGAAAGTCTGCTATGGGGATTCATTGTTTAATGCATATCCATAAGCATTTCGTAGTTCTAATGTCGTAATGACTGTATCACCCACCCTATGAAATATTTTAGCACATTGACTGCCATGTGAGTTGCATTTAACTCATGCTAGTTTTAAGCCCGGAGCCTCATGAAGCCTATGTAACTCACATGTCTTCTCACCTTGGGAGCCACGAAAACTATTTTTCAAGTTGCATCTAACTCAGGCGCAGAAAACAATAAAAAATAACAAACTTTTCATTAAATTAGAAAGGATCATTTTGTTTTTGAAGTTTTTATTCTATTTTCACGATAAAACATAGTGGCCCCAAGGAAAACATTTTTTTCTAGTGCGGCAGTCAGTGTGTTAAAGGGAAATACAGTGAGGGAAACTTTCTTTCATAGCAGAAGAGAAATTTTCATGCTGTGGGAAAGTCAATCAAAAGTGGTGAAAGATGTACTCCTACTGATTCCATCCCCCTTGGAAGTTTCTCTAATTTTTGCTGCTTATTCAAGCATTGAATGTCACTATGTCAAATCCCCCTACTGTTCCCGGGGCTGTTTGTGACCTTGGGAGGGGTCGAGACACCTGTGCGTTGTGCCCAAGCAGGCAAACTGCAGCAGTTGGCGCGAGGCCAGGGAGAGCACACGGTTCCTTGAGAACAGCTGGTTTTCCTACTTCTCCAAGCAATGGCTGTGCTGCAGGGATTACAGCTGGCAGCAGGCGTGAGTCAAACGTGGTCCCTCAGTCGGAGGCCACGCTGCTCACGCTTGGCGGGCGGAATGGATGTCTAACCACCATTCTCTAGGGCAAAGGAAAAAAGAGCACCTCCGGTTGGACTTCTGTGGCTCACCCTGGAGCTGTTACCAGCAGCCGCGTGCGCCCCACTCTCTTTCCTGTTCCGAGGGGGTCCCACCTGCAAGCTGGAAGACCCAGATGGGGGCCCATCTGCTGACAACACAGTCACAACATCAGCAGTGTGACTTGGTTGACAAAAACCCCAGTGGGCTCTTAGGTTGCGTGAACACCATCTAGAATGGAGGGGGAGATGGATCCACCAGGAAGGTCAGACCTGGAGAACCAAGTTCACTTGTGGGTGCCACCCTTGAAGAGAAATACAGACAACTCAAAGCGCATCCAGAGACTGGTGCCCAGGGCAGAGAGGGGATATGAAACCGCGTCATGTCAGGAACTTTTGGAGGAACTTAGGCTGCTGGCCTGAAGAAGTGATTTGAGGGAAGGCGTGACTATCTGTGAGAGCTGTCACGGGGAAGGGGAATTAGATTCTCTTTGTGAGGCTCTAGAGGTGAGGTCTGAGGCTCCTGGCAGAAAGCACCGAGAAATACATGTTAGCTGCCTATCAGGAAAATCTTTTTTTTTTTTTTTTTTGAGACAGAGTCTGTCTCACTGTGTCACCCAGGGTGGAGTGCAATGGTGTCATCATAGCTCACTGCAACCTCCAACTCCTGGACTCAAGCAATCCTCCTCCCTCAGCCTCCCAAGTAGCTGGGACTACAGGTGCCACCGCCATGCCGGCTAATTTTTAAAATTTACATAGAGACAGGGTCTCGCTCTTGCTCAGGCTGGTCTCAAACTCCTGGCCTCAAGTGATCCCCTCACCTCAGCCCCCTAGAGTGCTAGGATTACAGGCGTGAGCTACCATGCCTGGCCGGGAAGATCTTTCTAATACTTGCAAATGTCTAAAGATACTTCAGATTGTTGTTCTTGGGGAGAATTATACTAAATCCTGAAAGTCTGACATGGCTGTTTTGACGCTGTGAAAGTTCTGATGCAGCTTTTAGAGGTGGCCATTTTGATACCATGTGCATTTTAAGATAGAATCAAGCCTTTTGGGCAACAGCAAAACATAGCAAGTGATTTCCATTCCTACCTCTTTTCTAAGTAAGTGGGAAATAGATGCCTTCGGCCCATTTCCCTACCCTGTCCCTTAGCCTCCTCCCTTCCCCGACCCAGGTGCTATCCTGGGAACCACCTGCTCGTTCCTTTTGATTAGCCTAGAGGTGGTGACAGAATAACACCAAAGCGAGCGGCAGATCTCGGGTGGAGCTGGGGTTAGAGCTGAGAATACAAAAATATTGATTTCTGTTTATTTGTATTTTAAAGTAGTTGGTATTTTTTACTGTTACTATAAAGCCTCAATTATAATTTTATACTTTATGTGTCAAGATATCCATGTGTCAAAATGTTGCTCTTACCGCTAGCTGCACACACATTAGTCAAGTATATCACACGAGGAACTCCAGCATCACAGGGGTGGTTGAACCTGGTTATTTATAAGAGACTTCATAATTCTAAAATTCTGTGCTCTAACTCAATAGTTCCCATATGCAGGTCCTTGGACCAAGCTGGACTGTGACAAAGTTTTTAGCATCTGCATTAAGATGCAGAAAAATAAGAACAATGGATTTAGTTTTCCCAAAAGCTAAATTTATTCAGTTTTAAGGACTTTCTTAATTCTGAGATAAGGTTCTTTGTTTACTTTTTGTCTTTGTTAAAATCTTCTTCTTGAAATAATGGTGATAGCAGGTGATATTTAAAAATGTCAATGGATAAAATAAATATGCCTGTCTCACCATAGCATTTTTTTTCTTTTACTGATATATAAAAATCTCAAAGTTTGGGCAGGCTGATTTAAATTGCTTAATCTTTAGAACGCCATTTATTTATTTATGAAATGGGCATGGACTCCCCTGGGTTCGATATCGCACAGGGTGGTTGTGAATGTCACACAGGCTAATGTAGGTCTAGTCTTTATAGCTGAAAATGCCGTGTGCTTTGTAGGATGCAAATGCCAGATGCCACTATGGCACTGCCATTATTGTTAAAAGGGCTGTGTGCATGAATGGAAGGATGGTGGAGCAGAATTCAAACTCCCTCCTCTTGCGCTATTCTTTTCTTGACTAGGGTTTCCTTCTCAGCTTCCCATGTGAATGGTAGCTCGACAGCTGGCTATGTTCTTCCGGAGTCATTATGGCAAAGCTTCTGTCGGGGAGGCCAGAGGAAGACTCGTATGCCCAGGGAAGCCAACTCATGAGCCCTTCTGCGGAGCATGGTGTGGGTGGGGTAGGAGTGGGGGTGGAGGTTGGGGAAAGACCTGAGACGGGGGAGAGGAGTGGTCTTGCCTGTCCCAACATAGGTGTGAACTCAGGGCATGTTTATTACTTTCCAGCCAGGTGTGAGACCACACTCTACACCTGCGGTCTCTAACCCCTGGGCTGTGACCCGGTACCGGTCCATGGCCTGTCAGGACATGGCCAAGCATCACCACCTGAGCTCCTCCGACAGTCCCCCCACAACCCGTGGAAAAATTGTCTTCCATGAAACTGGTCTCTGGTGCCAAAAAGGTTGGGGACCGCTGGGCTACACCAATTAAATCATGAATCTCTGGCGATGCCAGAACTTTCCTGGTGACTGTTAATATAGCCAAGGTTGAGAACTGTGCTTTAAGCTCTGAGGGGGAAAGTGAAAGGAACAACCAGGTTATAAATCGTTTGGGCTGATTTCTATCAAATGTAGCAAATTTCCCCCTTCAATTTTCAAAGCTGCCCAGAGCAGCTTCCCTGTAACAGCTCTCTGGGTGAGGAGAGCAACGGGACAGGGGAGAGGGACAGAGGACCTTTCGGTAGTGATTCGGCAAATATGACAGCTATTACATAAATTCCAGGTTACAGATACATGGATATTTATATCTGCTCTGTTCTTAATTGCAATTAAAATTTTTTTATATTCAAAAATATAACTACCAGGAAAAAATAAAATGGTTTCTAGGGTAAGATCCACTTGGCATCAAATCCTGGCTCTGCCACTTACTGTGTGTGTGACTCTTAGCTATTTCACCTTTTGGGGCCTTAGTTTCCTCATCTGAGACAGCACTCTGCACAGCGCCCGACGCATAAGCACACCGTGAAGGTGAGCGTTGATTAGCAATGTCCTCTAGTGTGATGATGTAGGCTGACTGCACCTGTTCAGCCTTTGAAACCCACTTGGACGTTATCCCCATCAGGAGACCTTCCCTAACCATCCTGCACTGCTCTACTCTGCCCTGTGTGCATCCTGCACCCTGCCATATTCTCATGATGATGACTCATGTTTATTTGAACATTTACTATGTGCCAGGCACTCTTCTAAGCACCTCGCATGCATTATCTCATTTAATTCTCACACCGTCTCTAGAGTTTAGTATCATCATTATTCCCACTTTGGACTGTATTTTAGAATTACTGGCTGGTGTGCCTCCCCTAATAGGTGGTGAGTTTCTGAAGACTAGGGACTGTGGGTAAGCTTTGTCCCCCCAGGGGGGGCACAGTGCCTGAGACAAAGAGGTCATTTAAGGGATTGCTGAGTGAATAATGAATACATGCACAAAGTAGGCAAAATAATCCATACCGTTGGTTGTTGGTCGTTACATGACTAACATGTGAGGTGGCTGGGTCTTTTATGGGTTCTGTGGCTTTATTTTGTTGTCCTGAGTACCATGTCTCTGAGGGATTACAACAGAGATGTAGGCCAAGGTCGCCTCTTACGGACAAAGCCTGCTAACTATTTCCTGGTTGAAAATGTAGCACATGTGCTCCTTCCCAGCTTTTTGCCTGGCCGACTCCACTGTCTGGTAGATATCAGCTTCAACGTTTCCGCACAGGATGGCTGTCCTGAGCCTCAGAGCGGAGGCAGGCCCCTGTCTAATTCCTTCACCCCATCCTGGATGTTTCCTGGCTCTGTTAACAGTTGTTCTTATGTTAGGTTGACAGCTAGGGACCTCCAATCCCTCATGGGGACAAGGCCAGCAACAGCCACACCTGGGAGGAGGGAACACCCTATGAATCTGCCAATCAGAACTTAGTGCACCAACTGCCAAAGAATGCAGAGGACTCTCTAGCCCACGGGCCAAGCAGCCAGGTACAATAGAGTCTAGAAGGTGACTTCGGACAACCCAAGGCTAATTATCATGTCATTACTTAAATCTACGTGGTGGTTCACCCCTCCCCAAATGGGCTTTCAGAGAGACTCATGGGAGATCCACATGTACAGTAAGACTCGGGTCATATAACTCCCAACCGTCCATCAACGTGGTTCCATGGTGACGCCTGAGCCACAAGGAGAGTCAATCCATGCATTACAAAACAAGACCCATACCACAGCCAAGGCCTCTTTTGCTATGACAATGGGTCCAGTCGTCATCTGTGGCATATGTAAACCTGTATCTTGCTCTTGCTGTGTAATCCTATCTTCCTCTCCTCAGTAAACCTCATTTTTGTGCTTACCTTGCTTTCGATGTGTCTGGTCATTCTTCAGCCAAGAGCGCACCAAGAACCGACCTTTCAGAGTGCGACCCGACACTTACACGACTGCCTGTGGGATCGTGCTGGCTGGCTGTCTCCCCTCCGGCCAGTGCTCTGTGGGGACAGGCCCTGGGTCTGTCCTGCGCCATCTGCAGCCCCAGGACATAGCCCAGCCCATCGCAGATGCTCCACACATACCGTGACAGAATTTTCTCCTTGAAAATAAATTTGATTATTTAATTGAAAAACTTACAGACCCGACCAAAAACAGATTCCATTTTTGTTCACGTAAGTGAATTTTAGGGAGGAGAGTTGTGCCATTTTCCACAGGAACCTCAAAGAAAATTTTGGGTCATCAATAATATGTGTATTGGCAGCTGTGTGTTTGAAAGCTACCAACCAATCTACTCTCACATACAGCTGTTTCGCAAGCATGGCTCATATGGGAATCACATTTTGGAGATTTTTAGTTCTGTCTGTTTTGTCTGTCTAGTTCCAGATTTGAACATACTGAGTTAGGTTCTTATATCCCAAACATCAAGCCCCAAACTAAAAGCAAAATAAAAATCTTTGTTACTTTCTTTTATTGTAAAAACAATATACATATAAATAAGCCTTTCTAAAAGAATAGAAATATAAAAAGTAGAAAGCAGGCACTTTCCTACTTCTATCCCCTAGAAATAGCCACCGTGAATATTTTGGTGAATATCCTTCCAGATCTTCTCCCTACACATATACAGCCATATGTGTCATTATTTACAAAAATGGCATAATTATACATGCTGTCTTGCAATTTGCTTTTTTCTCTCAGCAACATATCTTGGGCATCTTTTTCATGTCAATGCATATTTACATTTTTAGTGGCTACAGAATATTCCATTTTATGTGTGTACTATAATTTATTTAGCCAATCCCTATTGGTGGATATGTGGGTTGTTGCAATTTTTCATTTTTGTAAGCAATACTGAAGTGAATGTTCTTGTGTGTATATATATCTATATATGATATTACTATAGTTACATTTCTAGATAGGAAAATATTATGTCAAGAGATTTCCATATTTTAAATTTTAATATCTTTTACCAAAAAGTTTTTACCAGTTTATATACTTACCACCACCGTGCTAGCATCTTGATTGGATTCACATTTTGATGGTCTCATATAATAGAAATCCCAAGACTAGAGTCCACCGTGCAAGGTATCATTTTTGACTTACAAAAATATAAAAATTACCTCATAGAGCTCCTTTCTTATTTTTAAATTAAAAAAAATTTTTAATTGATTTATGGGGTACACGTGTAGATTTGTTACACTGATATATTGCATAATGGTGAAGTCTGGGCTTTTTGGGCAACCCTCACCTGGCTAGTGTGCGTAGTATCCATTAGGTAATTTCTCATCTTCCAGCCCTCTCCACCCTCCCACCTGCCTGCCCTTGGGAGTCTCCAATGTCCTTTACCCCACAGAGCTCCTATTTGATTGTGGTTTCCTAGGTGCAAAATGCTGACCGTGACTCATGAATGAAAGCAGAAGTGCAGCCCGATGTGACACACTCTGTAGAGTTCTCATAGCTCGTCCCTCCATGACACACACACTCTGACAACCGCACGTGTGCGAGGAGGTTTGCTGCGCTGGCTAGAGGGGGAAGTGCTTTGTTGGAAGCCTACCTCGCACAAAGAAGTCCCTGGGGTTAAAATGGAAAGGTCCGTAACTCCCTCCCTTGTTGGCTACGCACGCTTGGGTGTGTCACGGATTCTCTCTGAGCTAATCTCCTCATCTGGCAGGTGGCTTCCTGGGAGAATTCGATGCTCATCCTTCCCCAGTGCCTGCGTGCAGCATTTGCTTCACAGAGGATTGTGGTGTGAATTAACCCTCCTTGGCTGTCTCCGTCAGCCCAGCATCCTTCCTCTGTGCACAGCAGAGCTTTTGTTCAAGGACCAAACTGCACTGTGACAAAATTCTCCAGTGTTAACTTCTTTCCTAGAGAAGGGCAAGTATTTAGTTGTTGGGCTATTCTATTCCCCTTAACTGGTATGTGACATATTGAACATTAAATTATTGTACATTGTTGAACAGTATGTGTGTGTGTTTGTTAAGAGCAACTTTCTTTAAATGTACTTACCATGTCCATTTGGTTTTGCCATGTGCATTGTAACTATTTGGCCACATTACAGAGATGTAGTTAATTATGTTTAACTCTGCCTATCGATTTCCAAAGTGGCTCTGTTGACCACAGTTCCAATGGGACTGATTTGAGCCAAATGAGACCAGCGTTGGGTCTATGAGGCGTTTCACTCTGCGCACATGTGAAATTGTTTCCTGGATGAGTTGCTGTCTTTGAGATTCGAAGAATCTGTCTTCTTTCCTTTGGTAGCTGCATGGTCTGGCCAGGTCTTGCTATGCTCCTGGCCATTTGATCTACGCACACACTGCTTACTATCTGGAAGACCCACACGGGTCCTGGTGGATGTGTGGGAGGTGGTTGCAGAGGGACTCCAGTGTCTTGAGTATCACGGTGCTCAGAATTCCCGTTAAGCTAACTCTGTGGACATAAAGGCATCAGGTTTCTCAAAAACTATTCCTATGAAATGTCTGTGGCTCAGGAAGCCGGTGCGATGACAAGTGCTGGACACGAGACAGGCGGCACAATCTAATTCATTATATCTTGCTTTTATTTAACCACCCTCAAAGAGGGGGAGGGAAGTTAGTAGTGTCCCTGATTTTCGGATGAGAAAATAGGAACTCACAGGTTTGATGACTAAATCTAGTGAACTTTGTAGAGCTTGGGTGTGACCCCAACACTTGCAGTCCAGTGCTCTTACCACTGGGTGTGGGAAGGACTGGGATGGTGGTAACACCTGCAAGACTGTCCCTGGGCTGCAGGTGCAGAAGGCCCAGATACATCAGCCACAGCAAAGTGTCAGGACCCAGCCTCACGGGGTTCAGGGGGACACGTTCTAGTGGGCAACCAGAGTGGAACTGGCAGAGGGGCCCTGTTCAATGGAGTGGGTGGCTGAAGCCAGAGGTGGAGGATTTTCAAGGATATCACGGTGCTCAGCTCAGAGATACCAGTTGCTTCACACATTCCAAGATCGACCTGGGAGAGGTCGAGGTCCTGTGAACGTACTGATTCCTTGGGGTCTGTTCAGGTCCCAGGAAGGCAAGGGCTCGGGGGTTTGAGCATCATAGTTCTAGGTCAGAGGGCTACAAGCAGCAGAGACTGCATGTGGGGTTCACAGTTAGGCCCAGAGACTTATTTTGATTGAGAGGCTCCTCTGCCCTCCTTGCTCACCTCTGTACCGCCAAGTGAGTGGGGGGAGCAATGCCAACGAGGCCAGCCTGCGTCAGGCCCCACGCACGTGCTCTGAGCCCACTTGACTCGGTTCTCTGCTTTCGTGCTGGCCTCAGTCAGCTCATCATTGAAATATGTGCTGTTCAAGTGATAGGCTTCTGTTCCTGATGCAACTCTGAGCTAAGATTAGGCTGCTGCAAATTTAATACCTGCTCAGAGCTCTTTTCATTCTGCAAGATCGTTTGTACACAGCACCTCTTCTCCATTATATTCTCCAAGAAGCCAGTTGTACTAAGGCTCAGGTCTGTGATCTCAGATCATACTCATGGCTAGTTGAGTGGTTAACTGGGAGTTTTCCTATCCTTTTTTCCCCCACCCCAGCCCTCCATCCTCAAATTAATATCTAGAAAATTCTAGAAAGTTGATATCAAAATTTATTTGCAAGGAGCAAAGCTTTTTTTTTTTTTTTTGGTTTTAAGCTGAGTTTTAGATGGCTAAGTTATTTTTAGCAGGGGCAAAGAATAACCACAGAAGGCAAAGGTCTGGCTGTTCAAATTCTTTTTCTTAAAAATGAATATTTAAATTGCTCTGAATTAGAATACACTGAGGGTGATGGAGTCGGAAAGGCCATGTAGGGCTTGCTGTTCAAGTAAGATGTCTAGTTCTTGTTGTGACTTAGAGAAAAGCAAAGAAAAGTGGAGCATCGAAGGCTAGAGGAGTCCTTTGCATGTGATGCTGTGCCTTTGTCAGAGTCTTGTTTATCTCCTGGTCCTTATTTTAATTTTTGCGGGAATTAAAGGTAGATAATTTATACTGAAATATATAGAGATAAATATTAAGTGGGGTGCTGTTAACCAGCATTTCTCTCTCTCAGATTTTCTGATGCTTTTGGGTAAATAAATCAAATATATTTCTCTTGTTATGTAAAACTGGAACGAAATGAAAGCTAGAAGAGGAAATAAAGTCAACAAAGCCTTGGGTTAAACAAGCTTCTGGATCCAATGGCCAATTTGCAGGAAAACAAGACACAGAACAACATGTTAAAAGATACCATGGGATACAATTAGCAAAATCCAGATACGGGAAACTGGAAAGAATAAATAATCTTGTTTCTTCTTTCTCCTCCTCCTTTTCTTCTTCCTCTTATTTTTCCTCCTTGTTCAAAACAACAAAAACAACAATAAAACATGGGGAAAATGCATGGGGGACCCTATAATTTAAAAGAGATTTAAGCGATATAATAATAGCAACGTACGAACATATTTGTATCCCAGTTCAAAGAGTAAACTACATAAAATGTTATAAAGATAATTTTAGGACAAGGCAATGCAATGAGCACCCATAACAATAAATTGTGGACTCTAATATCACTTCCCACTAAAAGGAGCCAGGGTTCCTAGGAGAAGTGGCCAATTCCAGGGATGATATGCAGTATGTATATAGAAAATCTTGTCATATCAGGTAGCAAGGAAGGTATCAAAGGTGACTAGAATCATATTAGAAGAACTCAAGGGCTAACAAGGCTAAAGATAGGAAAATCTGAATTATTCTATTCCATAAGAATAATTACTGCAGTGGATAGAAGCGGTTCAAATATATTTAAATTCATGAGTTCATAATAACACTTACAAAAGTAAAAATGAATTGATCATCATCAGAGGATGCCAAGGAACCAATTTATTATTTGAAACCTGGCAAACAAGGAGAAATAATTGAGTATTCATCCTGCATTTCTAATATGAACTGTACCATGAGACAACTGAGTAGAAGATGGAGAGAATTTCTCATTATAGAAGTATTCCCACTAATAATTGAAGGGGGATCTTACCATTTTGTAACCACTAGTAAACAATGGGATGGGGCATTGAATATGAATGAATAGTAATATCACAAAACTAGAGACAACTAGATGTTGTGCACCCCCCCACCCCCCACTAATGGAAGAACATAAATCCCCTATGACATAGTCTTGACAAAAATACCTGAATATGATTAAGCCTTTAGATCTAACTACCAGTATATAGGAAATACAGACGACAGGGGAACATGTTAAACTACACCGTGGGGTCACAATCACCAAAATCCAGACAGTGGAGACTTTTATAAGACAAACAACCCAGTTTCTTCAAAAAAAGATATTGCAAGGAAAAAAATAAGGAATGGAAAAGGAAACTATAAGATCAAAGAAGATTTAAAGGACATCAATCAATTGCAACATATAGATCTTTTTTAGATTCCATTTTCTGAAAAGTGTTCTAATTTTTTAAAACTGTAAAAATATTTATGACATTTATGACATAAGTACATTTAAACACTGTCTGAAAAATTTTTGTGTTGCATGTGAGACCAATATTGTGGTTATGTCAGAATCTTCATCTTTTGTTGGTACATTCTCAAATACTTATTGAAATGATATAAGGTCTGGATTTGCTTCAAAAGCATAGAGGAATGAGAAACATTTATTGGGAAAGGGATGAGGCCAGAGCGATCAAAGATTGATGGTTGTTGGGGTCAGATGATGCACATATAGGAGGTTATTGTACTATTTTGTCTACTGTGGTGTAGGTGCAAAATTCTACATAATAAAAAGTTAAAAAAGAAAGATAGGGAAATGTGAGCACTGACTCAATGTTTAATTGTATGGAAGAGTTTATGTTATTTTTTAAGTATGTTAGTGATAAGTTGAATTTATGTATTTGAAAAGATAAAATGGTTTCTGGAGTTTGCTTTAAAATAATTGAGGTTTGTCATCACATGTACTCACTATTAAATTGGAACTAACCAATCAGCACTCGTGTGCACAGATGGAAGTAAAACTAAATGGAAATCAAGCAGGGATGAGGGGAAGAGGGGAAGGGTAAAATCACACCTAATTGGTACAATGTACACTATCTGGGTGATGGGCACACTTACAGCTTTGACTTGGGTAGTACAAAAGCAATCCATGAACCAAAACATTTGTACCCCCATAATATTCTAAAATAAAAAATTGATGTTTGTGGGAGTAAAAATGAAATAAAAATAAAAGTGGCCAATACTGTATAACTTTGAAAATTTCCTAAATTTAGGGAACATACAAAAGATAGGCCAGGCTGCAACTGAAAAAAAAATTAGGATTGCAACAAAAAATAATTAATGTAAAAATGCCTTGTGTCCATGAATTGACTAAAAGCCAACTGTTTATTTTTATTATTTATATTTCTCATGCTAAAGTTGTGAGTCATCAAAAAAAAACTTAACATGAATCCATTTAAGGCAAAATCAACAAAATATAAATCTGGTGATATTAAATCCCTCTTTGCAGCAATACTATAATAAAACTGGGAATTCCTCTGCCCCATTTCCTTCCCCTAGAACAGTTGAAGGTCAGTAATACTATTGTATGTGATTAGCTAAAAAAAAAAAAAAAAAAGATTGTCCACTGTCTTTTATATAAACCACATGCTAAATTAGTTTCCAAGGATAAACTTGAAGTTTATCAGAGTTAGACCTTGAAATTCCTATGTGAAAAATGAATCAAATCAGATATTACAAAAGAGAAAAGATAAACATCCATTTAGCCTAGCTTTAAAATGTACTAGAACAAGATAATAAGGATGTTTTTATCAGAATCGTAGGAGCTATAAAAGAGAAATGATTATAGAAGGTGTTAGGTTCTGAACACTGAAAAGTAAATGTAGAGGGTGGTAGAAAAAATAAATTTCTCATAGTCAGGGTCTTAGAAGCAGTGGGTGCTGTGGATTGCTTGCTCAAGCTCCGTTCCACTCTCCTACTTAGAGATACGGGAAATCTAAGATGGATGTATGCCCGATTCCTTTGCAGCTAGGATTCTGAATGAGCATTGGGTTCTGCTAATTACACACTCTTAGACTTTGGATTTGCAAGGCAGAAGCAAGGTGGAAGCCATCTGACTTTCTTTTTTCTATTTTGGTGAGGTTGTGCTGCAGCAGCATTGCAGTATGCTTTCTTCGGCTTCCAGGATGTTGACATGCAGTTGCAGAGGCAGAGCAGCTGTGCTGGCTTCTTGATTGTGGCCTCCTAATCAATCAAAGTTATGGGAGAGGGTCTTGAACCCATGGCTTCAGTAGGAACCTCAGGGAAGCGGCTCACCCGGTGGAACAATCTGTGTTATTCTGAGAGTCATCACTGTAAGGGTCATCCACAACTTGTCTTTCTGCCCTTCCAAAGATTTCAGAAGCACCCAATGCCATATATTAAATTTCTTTCTGTTTAATATACCTAAAGTGACTTTGCTTCCTGCTCTGTACTCTGACGGAAACAAACAATATTTAAAAGTTTTCAGGCTATCACCAATGAATGTGAGTCCTGCTGAAATTTACCTTTCCTTCCCCACACACAATTGCCAATGCCTCCCACATCTAACCCGTGATCCTACATCCCATTCTCTCTGTTCTCTCACTGTTTCTTGCCAGTGTTCCCCACGTTACCAGGTGTCTGCAGTCTGGAATGGACCTAGACTTCAGGGTGGTCAGCTGGAGAGATGCCAGGTTGCCCCACACTCAGTTGCCTCTAGGTTCAGAAGCAGATTCGGCTGTCTTGGAACCATGCCAAATGTCCCCTCCCCTGACATCTGTTATCACAACAACCCTAAAATGTGGAACTTTTTATTCCTGTTCAAGACAGGGAACCTGAAGCTCAGAGACCTTAAATACATTGTCTAATATCACGTGGTGCTTAAGTGGCAGATCCAGAACTGGGTCCCAGTGTTATCTGACTCTTGAAAATTTGAAATTTGAAAATTCACGAAGGCGGGTATACAGTAAACATCTTAGGTTAGCTCTATAGTCCTGTCAAGCACTGAGTGGGAGTTAAGAAACAGAATGGTTTCTTTTTTCCTATGCTGGTGCTAACGACCTCCTTGCCTTTCTGTTGGTTAGTGGGAGACAGCTGAGGGAGAGGGGATGGGACAAGGCCACAAAGGGCCAGTGAACAACAGAGACAAAGGGCAGTGGAGGCTGTGGAGGGGGTGGCAGAGCTGGGTGGCGTTGGCATCTTCATGGTGTGGTGGTGGCGGTGATGGTGGCGGTCCTGGTGCAGTTAGTGGTGGTGGTTTGTCTGCTGCTAGTGTTCACAGTAGGGGAGCAGATTGAAAGCTGCTCAGAGAATAATAATATTGCTTTCCCTCAGCTAGTCATTCTGCTCACCCCTTTTCATTCTACGACGAACCCCATTCCACAGCGCGGGCGAATGCCCCTTTCTGCCTCAGCAAATCCCAGACGGCTCAGCCAGGCTACAAGGCTTGGCTGGGGCATGGACATTGTCTTTTCTCTGTGAGTTAAGTCACCCTCCTGCTACAGTCTCAGATCTCCTGAGTTTTATCCTGGAACTGTGCTGATGCCAAAGAACCAACAAATGACTCCATGAATACTTGTCCACTTCAACTTGGCTTGGGATTCCAGTCCTACAACGTTTTGTCTGGGTGGTTTTGGCCAAATTCCTTAACCTCTTTGAGCCTCATCTCTTTTAGACATGTTTCATCCTCTCTAAAATGAGAGGAAATAATAGTACTTCACATGGTTGAAATGTGGATAATCGAGTCAATTATCTAAAACATGGCAGGTGCTTAATATATGGTATCCATTACACTAGCTATAAACCCTCTACACGGGATCTGTGCATCCTCCTACTTGGAGAAGCTGTTGAGAAAACAGGTGAGTATCTAAGTGTATTTTTTAAATTGACTGGAACAGATTTTCCATGAAGAAACTCCCTTCCAAACTTATGCGAAATGGTTGTTTATTGCAGATGAAGTCTTGTTTTTTGAGTTGACAAGAACAAGGTGTACTCTCAGCCACTTATTATTTGGTATTGAAAACAAAACAAAACAACAATTGGTGTTTGGCCTCGGTGACTCTGCTCTGAGGTATCTGCCCACAGCCTGATTGAGGGCTGGAATACACACTTCACATAACCTGTAGATTCAAAATAATTTCCTCTTAAGAAGAGCCCCTCAACCTAATGAGTCATATTAAAATAATTCCCAGTTGAGAATTCGCTGAGTGTTAAATGCTCATAAACATTAAACAGCTCACGTGGCATTAGACTTAGAAATTTTATCTTGTAATTCCTTATTTCATAAATATTTGTGCTTATTTAAAAATAATTTACACAGAATTGAGAGCTTAAATTGTATATTTTTTAAAGGGAAAGACAGAATAATTGATTGTAAAGCTCTCCATTTCTATTTATAGACCATCTCACAAAGTATCTAGATCTGGAACTCCACAAGACTGGTCATACGCAAAAATCTGTGTGATCAGAAGTCAAAATGAACATTTTTAAGTGAGGAGTTTTATATAAAGTGTTCACACAATGCTTGAATCATAGTTAAAATTCAGTAAATATTAGTTCCTTCTGAATACTTACTGGCGACTTAGTCTAATGATTCTAACACATGCTACATTCAGAAATTGTGTTTCTTCACTTTCCAAGGGATTCTTAAAGTTTTCTTTCTTTCTATCCATTGTATATTGAGACCCGATATCAGCTGTGGGTAACCCAAATATTCTGCAATCTCATACACCGGATAGGAATTACATGACGTGGAGAAGACTGGAGTGAGATGGAAGGTTCCTGGTACTCTAAGGAAAGGAGACGTTACCTTCTATCAGGGCACAAGTCATGTTTCAAATATTTACTTTGAGGTTACAAGTCAGATCATCTCTTTGCCTGTTTGCTATTCCCTAGTAATTTGTTAATTCATTCATCAAGCTTCCAGAGTAGTAGCCAGACAACATTATTTGTCTCCAGTCCCCATCTATTAATATAAAATGATTATCATATCCACCACACTATCAAAGCATAAATATTTACTGGGGGCTTATTTTAGCAATAAATACAAAAAAAAGTATTGCCCCTACTTTCATAGAATTGACTATCTAGCCTTAGAGACCAAAATGAGTAAATGCTGTAAAAAAAGTTTTTGTTGCCTGAGAATTAGATGCAGACACAGCAGCGATGTAGATGCTACTTTTGTCACCGCATTGCTGATTGCCAATCAGTTTCCCCAGATAGATCTGCCCTTTCCCCTTCATGGCCCAGATGGCTTGCAGCTGCATGTTGGATTTGAGAGGACAACCCTTTCCAGGTAAGGAAGATCATTTTTTTTTTGTTGTTGTTGAGACAGAGTCTCACTGTGTTGCCTGGGCTAGAGGGCCGTGGCGTCATCCTAGCTCACAGCAACCTCAAACTCCTGGGCTCAAGCGATCTTCCTGCCTCAGCCTCCTGAGTAGCTGGGACTACAGGCATGCACCACCACGCCCGGCTAATTTTTTCTATATATTTTTAGTTGTCCAATTAATTTCTTTCTTTTTTTAGTAGATACAGGGTCTCGCTCTTGCTCAGGCTGGTCTCGAACTCCTGAGCTCAAACAATGCGCCCGCCTTGGCCTCCCAGAGAGCTAGGATTACAGGCGTGAGCCACCGCGCCCGGCCAGGAAGATCATTCTTCATGATGGGTACACACGTGGCAGGGTCCCCCATCAGAAATTTCAAGTAAGCTCTAACGGTCCATTCATAGCATAATGAGAAGTGAAATTGAATCATACTCTGAAAATTGAGCTTTGGGTCTTGAGTTGCATTAAATGGTTGCTTTCTGAAAGGCCTTCTGCTGCCCAAGCTACAGCACGCTTTGGTTCTCTCCTTGGTCACATGAGGGTTTTACCCACCCTGTGAGAAAACTTGGTTACTGATAAAGAAGAAACTTGAATTTTTTTTTTCCAGGTAGTCTGTGAGGGCCAGGAAGCAGGAGTAGAGGATGTCTTCTGGACCTACGAGATGAGAAAACAAACAGCCCATCTGGGCAGGAATGGCATTTGTTCCAGTGCCTAATTTTGTACAGAAGCTGAGTGTAAGGCGATGAGTTGGAGCACACACGAGCAATGCCAATTCCAAGTTGAGATGGAATGTTCTTGCTCTCACCCTGAATGCTGGGCTGTGGAACCAAAGGACACAGAGTTTTGTAAACAGATAATTGCTCACAGGTTATAGTTCTCTCCTGGAGGGTCTGGCATCGTCTAGCTGGCTCTCTGTAAACAAGGAAACAGACTTGGGAGGAATTGAAGGATAAAAAGTTAACTTTTCCTACATTAACCAGGAAGCATCTAGGAAAGGGGAGTAGAAAACCCCCTGAAGAGATGTGTCTGGACTTTCCAAGGTAGCTGGAAGACTAAGGACTGTCTGCATGTGGGATGACAGACACATGGTGTAAATGCCGCTCTCCTCCCTCCCATGCCAGGGCAGACACCACCCATCGATCACAGCATATTTTCCTCCTAAACTTTGTAATACTTCTATTTTGAGATCTACAAAATTGCAAAGATCACTTCTCTTTGTGTGAGATCTCACTTTGTCCTTTTGGTTGTAATATGTTAAAAATCATGAGACAGTAAGAGACTGATATTAATCAAAGTGTTTCATTATGCTTTCATTCCAATTTATTGTGACGGTCAAGAAGCCTCTTAAAGTGAAGTTTATCTTGGTGACTTCCTTCTATTTCAGGGACTGGTCTTCTGATTCTTATTTTTTTGCACGTTGGGACTAAGGTTGATTTTTAGAGATAGACTCACATTAACCAAGCTTCAGGAAACTGATGTATAAACAAAAACATCACTTTATAATTACTCAGTGAGTACTACTATTATTTGCATCAATTTGACCTGGACATTGTCTTCCTGTGAAGTGAAATTATAATTAGAAAACAGCTTGGATGTTATGAAAAGAGAACTAAACAAATCAGTTGCATGAATTCATTCATTTATTTATTGTTCTGATCGTTTTACACTGAAGAAAACAAGGTTATCGGTTCTCATAGGGCTTTCATGGCAATAAAGGAAATAGATGATAAACAAAGAAACAACAAATAAACAGGAAATTTCAAATAATATTAAGTGGTATGAAGAGTGTAGAACAGGGTATTGTGATAGTGCATCAGACATTTAATGGTATCACACTTGGTTAGCTGGCTGGCCTTTCTGCAGTTGGTACAATTCCTGTCTATAGAAGCAGAATAATTAAGGCCTTGGGCCGAGATATGCCTTCCCTTGGACAGTGCTTTAACGGGGACTGCCAAACGCACGTCTGTTGCTTACATACTTCAGACTGATCAGCATGTCCTGGTGCTGAGGAGTAGCATAGAATAGTGATCAAGAGCATGAGCTCTGCAGCTTACAGAGCCTGGAGTGCCATTTTTATCCATTCAGCAAACATTCACTGAGCATGTACTATGTGCCAGGCAGTGAACCACACAGAGTCCTTGTCCTCAGGAAGCCCCCATTCTAGTTTGGAGAGCCAGACAGTGGGAAAATAAATATCCAGTGTGAGAGGTGGTAAGTCCTATGAAGAAGAAGGAAGCAGGGTAAGGCAATAGAGTGACACAGGCAGGTGCTATTTTGGGAGGGGTGGTTGAAGGACAGCCTTTCCTAAGAGGTGACAGAAGAGACCTGAATGGGATGAGGGTGCAAGCCATGAGGATATTTGCGAGAACATTCCAGGCAGAGGGAAGAGCGAACGTGCAGAGCCTGAGCTGGGAGCGTGCTTGGCGGGTTTGCAGGTCAGCCAGGAGGTCTTGTGCTGGAGTAGACTGGGAGACAGGAAATGCAGATGAGAGGGAGACAGAGGCTGGATCGCGGAGCATTCTGTAGGCCGTGGCGAGGACTTCAGACTGTATTCCAAATCCACTGGGAAGTCATCGGTGGCTTTGACTCGAGGAGTGGTGTGGTCTTAGCTACGTTTTTAAAGAATCACCCTGGCTCCTGGGTGGAAAATAGACTGCAGGGCAAGAGTGGAGACAGGATGGCCAGTAAGGAGGTGGGTGCAGCTAGAAACACCAGCAGGAGGAGAGACGAGAGGAAAGGGGCTTGGACTGGGGTGGTGGTATTGGTGGAGGTGGGGGGAGTGGTCCGATGCTTGTTATTTGAAGATAGCACCCAAATGGGATTATAGTTAGCATTGCAACTTTTATGTAACATCGTGGTGGCCATGTGTTCTGTCTCTCAGCCTCCCCTCTGGGACCTGTTCCCTCCCATCCAAGTCCATGCCAAGCCAACCGCCTCTCACTGCTTGACTTGTCTCTAGGGAGGCACAGGGAGCTTGTGGTCCCTGACCTGCAGCATACCAGCCGTGGAGATCCAGGTCACTCCCTCCAGCTGTCCATCTACTGGCCTCCCAGCCACCTGGGCGCCATCTCCTGCTGCTTGTTGGAAATGGCAGACTGCCTCGGGAGGTCCCGGAAGCTTGGACTCAGCCGTACCCAACCTGAGGCCCCCTTTGAGAGATGTAGGGATCACATTCCTTGACCCCCAAATGTCTCCCTCTCCCATCATCTTCCTTCTCTCTCCATGCAACAGGCTCCTTCCCGGATGAGATCTCTAGCAAGGAAAACTCCCAGAGCTGGTTTGCCAGGCTTGCCTTTTTATTTGTATTTTTTTCATTTTTTATTTATTTATTTTTGAGACAAAGTCTCACTCTGTTGCCCGGTCTAGAGTGCTGTGGCATCATCCTAGCTCACAGCAACCTCAAACTCCTGGGCTCAAGTGATCCTCCTGCCTCAGCCTCCCGAGTAGCTGGGACTACAGGCATGCGCCACCATGCCCGGCTAATTTTTTCTATATATTTCTATATATAGAAATATTTCTATATATTTTGTATATATT